>NIVC01001349.1:0-2500 GCA_002269645.1 Macrostomum lignano
AGTAGCACTAGCGGGTGAAGCGGCAATAGTGTCTGTCTATGACTCTATGGTCGTTGCTGCACCAACTTTCACAGCAGTGCTTGTTTTTTACCATAGAAGCGTTCGCTAGTGTATTAGCGGCCGTCTCCGACGCCTCGAAACCCCGGGTTGGGCCACAGACACCAGCTAGTGCATGAGAGCAGCAGAAGCTATAGTCTATGGTCTGAACACCAGGTTTTTGCTCTCTGCGCCAGGCGGCTGGAGTGGCCCATCTAGGTAATATAGAGTCTGTGGGCCTCAACTGCATGGGCTGAAATAAAAATAATTGCAGCAGTAATAAAAGTACAATTGAAAAAGTCAGGTTAAAATGTTGATTGTTTCCATTGAAATTTTGACACGTGGGTAAACAATTAGTGACATTGACTTTGTAAGCGGCGACTTAGTTTATAACCGCTACTATTAATAACGACAATTAACTCAGCATCTCTTGAGTTCACCCAGCTGTAAAATGGGGTGCAGCTAATTTTGGGTTATTTGAGGGTGTGTGTGGCGGTCTCCCCTCAGTCCTTGGACTGAACAGCCGTACGCAGACTTCAGTTGCGCGCGCAATAGCTGCGGCTGAGCTGTCGGTTGCACATCTACTCATCAGGCTTAGGTTTAATCACTTATTATTATTACTATATATTAAAATTTCTTGTCGCACTCGCCAACACAAAGTGCCAATCGTGCCGGAAATTCTGTGGCGTCAGAAATTCGCCCAGCTGATGCTAAATGCCAACTGCTCGCACCTGATGCCAGAATTGCCTAACAGAAAGAAGCAGTCTGCTGGTCAACGCATTCTTAACCAAGTCGCTGGCCGCTTTCGGCCAGAGCCCGGACAGTGCCGAGCTGAACGCCTGTCTCAGCGCGTCCGAGCGACTACAGTCGGAGTCCGACCTGGCCAGCACGAGCACGAGGATCGGCCTGCTGTTCGCCTCGCAGGCCGTCGTCCAGTTGATTGTCAATGTGGGCGTTAAGCCGCTCAATGATAAAATTGGATTCCGCGTGCCCATGCTCATTGGATTCGGGTTCTTGATGGCGTCTACCCTCAGTGAGTTCATTAGTTTATTAGTAAGTTCATTAGTTTATTAGTGAGTTCATTAGTTTATTAGTGAGTTCATTAGTTCATTAGTGAGTTCATTAGTTCATTAGTTCATTAGTGAGTTCATTAGTTTATTAGTGAGTTCATTAGTTTATTAGTGAGTTCATTAGTTCATTAGTGAGTTCATTAGTTCATTAGTTCATTAGTGAGTTCATTAGTTCATTAGTGAGTTCATTAGTTCATTAGTTCATTAGTGAGTTCATTAGTTTATTAGTGAGTTCATTAGTTTATTAGTGAGTTCATTACTTACTTACTTACTTACTACTGACGGGGGGCGCAGGCGCCGCGAATAGGCCGCGAGCCCTATCGCAACCCCAAGGTAAAAGAGCACAAGGATTAACCCTGGGGGTGCGCCCAGTCCCGCCAGTAGTCGGCAGGTTCGCAGTGGAGGCATCGGCGACCCTCATCGGCCGGAGTCCCGGACGAAGGCGCGCAGGTCACGGATATTGTCCGGTGGTCAGCTCGTCCATCCGCTGGGGGTGGCCGAGGTATTTGTGCCGCGCCTTGTTGAAGTAAGGGCAGAAGGTGACGTGATGCTCCGCGGTCTCCTCTCCTATGCCACAAAAAGGACAGGTGGGAGGGCAACCGGTTTGCAACGATATATGTCTCTGGAAGAATCCATGGCCGGTTAGGACCATGCACATCTCCCTGAGGTCGGTTCTGTTAAGCGAAATCAGATAATCAGAGACTTTCCTGTTCAGGTTAGGCATGGCAGAGCGGCTCTGCCTGTACTCGGTGCAGCTGTTCCAGTGGAGCTGGTGCTGCTGATGGAGCCACCTGTTGATATGGCGGGTGACTTGCGACCTGGGGGTGGGTAGCCTCATCAGACGGTGGTTGCCGTCTGGGTTGCTGCCCTCCTTGGCGAGAGAGTCCGCGAGCTCGTTGCCCAGGATGTTGCTGTGACCAGGTGTCCAGATAATTCATTAGTTCATTAGTTCATTAGTGAGTTCATTAGTTCATTAGTGAGTTCATTAGTTCATTAGTTCATTAGTGAGTTCATTAGTTTATTAGTGAGTTCATTAGTTCATTAGTGAGTTCATTAGTTTATTAGTGAGTTCATTAGTTTATTAGTGAGTTCATTAGTTTATTAGTGAGTTCATTAGTTTATTAGTGAGTTCATTAGTTCATTAGTGAGTTCATTAGTTTATTAGTGAGTTCATTAGCTCATTAGTGAGTTCATTAGTTCATTAGTGAGTTCATTAGCTCATTAGTGAGTTCATTAGTTCATTAGTGAGTTCATTAGTTCATTAGTGAGTTAATTAGTTCCTTAGTGAGTTCATTAGCTCATTAGTGAGTTCATTAGTTCATAAGTACGAGCGTACATGCACTCATGACTTCATTAGAGAGTCCATGAGCCAATAATCAAGTTCAAACCTGAGT
>NIVC01001349.1:5000-27500 GCA_002269645.1 Macrostomum lignano
GCAGAAATCAATATCAACGATGCGCCCTAATAACAAAACCAACTTCTATAACAATACGAGGTCCTCCAGAAAGGGCGTCTTCTTCTAGAACTAACGGAATCGGAGTCATATGCTCCGATCGGTTAATCTAGGATAATCCAAAATCAATAACTCGATAATCCTCTAAGGGTATCGGAATCGGTCGGCAGATCCTATCCAATCCCTTAGGAAAAGGGAGGCCTCAAACTCAATAGTCTCAATAAAATCAACTGAAGAGTAACGGCCGGCAATAACAATCGCTCTCAATAATCAAAATAACGAAGAGTTTGGCTGCTCTTGCAAAGCCCAAGATCTTTGGAGGCTGCTCCGAGTCTGAGATTTCAGCTCGGATTTTGCTTGTATTTATAGTCAAATTTTGGTATATTATTAGTAACTTTGCTCAGATTTCATCATATTTCATCATGCGTTGTAATTTGATTCATACTTCATCGTAAGTTGTATTCATGGTCTTAAAAATAGAGTATGACAATTTGGCAATTTTATAGCATTAAAGTTTTTCGCGTTTTTATGTTACTACTTATAGTAGTTTACATTGTATCGTTTCTGGAGATCTCTACATAACGTTCAAAGCCTTTGTCGACATCGCTGACTCCTCAACACATACAAGCGCGCCAATACTGTACGCAGACACGCACTCATACACACTCACACTACAGAACTTCACTTCTGTACTTAAATTATTAACTTCATTGCAGTTCTGTGACAGTGGCTTCTGCTGCTGCAAATAAAGGTTATATTACCTCAATTACTTCCATAGATTAGAAATTAGAAATTAAATTATACAATAGAAAAAATAATGTAAGCATGCTACAAATACGTTGGGTAATTCGTTGGTGTCCTTTGTTACACAGTGGTTATCTGATCGCATCAGAAGAGCAAGTAAAGGGATAAAAAATTAACAGTGTATGCGTCCTGTGTATTTTCAACAGTAGCTATAAATAAACACAAAAAATACAATTGGGGAATACTATTTAAAAACAACTGCAAATCGCTTGCGGAGCGGAGCGCTGAGATGAAGCAACCGATCTAAGTGTAAGCTTAAATGGAGACACGATCTTCCGGAACCACAGTTCGAGAATGCGTTAATAAGATTGAAAATTTTCAAGTTTTTAGCGCTAAAGTTAAAAGTTAGAACGACTGTATGACGAATTTCTGCTAACTCCATACTTGGAAGGCTTCTGAGCTTTTAGCCACAGAATACTATAATTACTAGACATGTCCACTCGCAGTTAAGTTATAAAAAAGCACAGTGTCTACTCTTTTTAATAGGTTGTCTCCACAGTGTCACTTAAATTATTTCTGGCAGCTAAAATTTATTTTCCTTCCCGGCTTCAGGAGCATACGCTCGTATGAGGGAGGGGGTATAAAAATGAATAACAAGCATTTAACTCGATGTACAATAAAAGAGCAGTGAGGAGAGAGGGCAAAGTCAGACGGACAAAACTCAGCTCGGGGGCAGGCCCAATCTAGCTCAGCCAATGAGAGAACAGTAAGAAGAGAGGGCAAAGTCAGACGAACAAAACTCAGCTCGGGGGGCAGGCCCAATCTAGCTCAGCCAATGAGAGAACAGTAAGGAGAGAGGGCAAAGTCAGACGAACAAAACTCAGCTCGGGGGGCAGGCCCAATCTAGCTCAGCCAATGAGAGAACAGTAAGGAGAGAGGGCAAAGTCAGACGGACAAAACTCAGCTTAAGGGGCAAGGCCCAATCTAGCCCAGCCAATGAGAGAGCAGTAAAAGAATTTCGAGTTTGAGGTAGTCTGGATTTGGTAAAACAGGATGAAGAGGCAGTGAAGACGCTAATTTAATTGGTCTGTTTCTAGAAAGCCGATTTTTGCAGCTTCATAAACTAAATTTCATGTAAAATTTAGTTGAATTTTAATTTAACTATTATGCTCGTCAGAGCAAAATGCCAATTTTACTACTTAAAAAGGGTAGATGGGTGCATTTTTGCCAGTGACATGTCTAGCTATTCTATACCCTCATAGTAGCATCTCTAGTATCTCTGCTTTTAGCTAAGTGATTGAATGGCACGGACTGAAAACACGACAATACCCTACGAGAAGAAACTGTCTTTATGGCTGAAACGCATTGATTGATCGCAGTAAAAAAAGCACAGCTACATCGGAAGGTAAACGCAGGATTACAGATAACATTAATTTGATAATTGGTACAGCTTGTACTATTATAATTTGCCAATACAATCAAATTGAAGTTTTTAATCTCTATGTGCATTATTTTAGAATAGAAAAAA
This sequence comes from Macrostomum lignano, assembly GCA_002269645.1. Taxonomy (NCBI): domain Eukaryota; kingdom Metazoa; phylum Platyhelminthes; family Macrostomidae; genus Macrostomum; species Macrostomum lignano. The sequence goes on from NIVC01001349.1 coordinate 7,291, forward strand.
TAGGAGTGAATTAGACGAAGCTTACAAGAAATCCGTATTTAGAATATCACGCAGAATACTTTGACTTTACTTTTATTGATACAAACAGACACACAGTTTGGCTTTGGGCCAATGTAAATAAGCAATTGCAATACTTCAATCACGATTTTTATTCAGTATGAGAATGGTATTGTCGAATCGGGCCAAAATGTTATGTTGAGGACGTTTATAGTAGAACGGCTGACAGGGGACGACGAAGGACGAAAAGTTATGTTTCGAAGGTCGATTTTTTATACGATTTTAACCCTATTCTTTTGAACGCTGTCAACGCACCTTACCGGAGGCTGCGGCAGTCGGGATTATTTTTCTTAAGACCTTAACTAATTATTTGTTCTTCAGTTGGTAAATAAAATAAAAGGATTCAAATTTTGCAAAAATCTACCAGCCGGCCTTCAAAACACTCCAATCGAGACACACCGTCTCAACTTTCAACTAATTAATTTCCTATATTTTGCGTCAAGCATTGTAGGGCAGGGCCATCGGATATGCTGGCGGAGCGGAACCTTCGGCCTGTCCTCGCTGCTGGAACTTCGTCGCTACGGCTTGAAGCTGCGGGCTGTAGCCGCCGCCGCCGCCGCCGCCGCCGCCGCCGCCGCCGCCTCCACCGTTGCCGCCTAAGGTGTAGCGACGTCGCTGCGACGGTGCAACCGACGTCGGTGTCGGCCCAACCGAGCCGAACACGTGCAGGTCGCTGGGTCTGGCATAGATCTGGCCTGAATTGAGCAGTGTGGCATGACATTGTTCAGATTTGGTTGAGACTGTCTCTAAGCTTGAGACACCCTGAGACATCCTGATTGGATATAGACATCCTGATTGGTGTGGCATTGTGGTGTTATGCTAGTGTATTGTTATTATTATTCTTAGTGCATTCTTAGTTAGTTAGTATTTGCAAGCGCGCTGATTGGCTAGTGTGTTTCAGTGCGTGTGCACTGCGCCGGGTTGTTTGTTGCGTTTCACGCGTGGCTAGCATGGTGGGGTCTGGGCAGTCAGGCCAACCACCCTCTTTAGTCCTAGGGTTGATAAATGAGAATAAACAAGTTATATAAGAGCCCCGTTGTGTGTACTGGCTCTCCACGTTCACTTTTCCTACGCATTCACTACAAGCCTTTAGCTTCAATTTATTACAATTGGATTTGAACATCCGGATTGGATCTAGACATCCTGAATAGATCTAGACATCCTGAATAGATCTAGACATCCTGAATAGATCTAGACATCCTGAATAGATCTAGACATCCTGAATAAATCTAGACATCCTGAATAGATCTAGACATCCTGAATAGATCTAGACATCCTGAATAGATCTAGACATCCTGAATAGATCTAGACATCCTGAATAGATCTAGACATCCAGATTGGATTTAGATATCCCGAAAACGGGGTCACAGCATCCGAAAAAACGGCGCACCATTTATCCGTCTATGCTTTGGCACAGGCGGAGGAGTGGGGCTGTGCTGCTGCATCTGCAGCTGCTGCTGGTCCTGCAGTATCGGCGCCATCGGCTGGATCGGCAACTGCTGCTGCTGCTGCTGCTGATCATTCCTGCCAAACGTCGGTGTCCCCTGCTGGCTGCCTTGCTGACGCCGGCGTCTCTTGTGGTGACGCCGCGAAGAGTCCATGGTGGCTGCCGATCTGCCAGTCGCGGGCGCCTGGTAGTGCTGGTGTTGATAATCAGGTTCCTGCTGCTGCTGCTGCTGCTGCTGCTGCTGCTGCTGCTGGCTGGGGAAGCAGCTGTACGTCGCTTCAGTCTCTGCTTGTCCATAGAGACCTCCGTTGCGCTGTTGCAGTCTCGGCGTAGCTGCCGACGTTGAAGCGGCAGTCAGCTCGCATTCCTCGTTGCCATGACAATCGCCATTGACAGCGGCGGGCGGCGCCGGGCAGAACTCCAGAAGCATCGGCGTTCGCTCGCGCTGGCTGCGCAGCGAGGCGTAGACGCTGTGCTGGCCGGACGATGCCGGCGGCGGCGGAGGCCGGGGACAGATGCCGCCGTCCAGCATGTTGCAGAGGTTCAGCTGCGGGCCCTGCGGCTGCTGGCCTCTGCCGCTCAAGGTTCCGTGCTGGTAGGTCAGGTAGAGCTGCTGCTGGTGATGCGGCTGGAGCGGCAGCTTTGGCGGCTCCTTCATTGGGTCGACGGCGTACGCTGTCGGCATCGGCATGTGGGGCGCTGAAATATTTTATTTTGCATGCGTGTTTTGGAGGGAATCTGCTCAATTCTACTCAAATCTACTCAAATCTACCCAAATGTACTCAATTCTACTCAATTCTACTCAAATCTACTCAATTCTACTCAAATCTACCCAAATGTACTCAATTCTACTCAATTCTACTCAAATCTACTCAATTCTACTCAAATCTACCCAAATGTACTCAATTCTACTCAATTCTACTCAATTCTACTCAAATCTACTCAAATCTACTAAATTCTACTCAAATGTACTCAATTCTACTCAATTCTACTCAATTCTACTCAAATATACTCAAATCTACTAAATTCTACTCAAATCTACTCAATTCTACTCAATTCTACTCAATTCTACTCAAATCTACTCAAATCTACTCAAATCTACTCAAATCTACTCAATTCTACTCAAATCTACTCAATTCTACTCAAATCTACTCAAATCTACTCAAATCTACTCAAATCTACTAAAACCGACTAAAATTTAGACTAAAATCTACCAAAGTCGACTAAAATCAAGCAAAATCTATTAATATCTACTAAAGTCTACTAAAATCTACTAAAATCTACTGAAATCTATTGAAATATACTAAAATCTACTAAAATCTACTAAAATCTACTAAAGCCGACTAAAATCGACTAAAATCTATTAAAATCTACTAAAATCTACTAAAGCCCACTAAAATCTACTAAAATCTACTAAAATCCACTAAGACGTGGAATCCACTAAATCCAGCAAAACGAGTAGAAATCTGGTAAAACTGAAATCTGCAATTTTGCATTAGTTCGTATTCACATTCAACTACTACGAATTCACGGCTCACCATATGTGATATTGTTGCTCCAGGAGTCATCTGAAATAAGTCAAATTTGATCGGGAAGATTCTGGAACTGAACAAATCAGTAGGGGCTCTTCTATCTCAGAGCAGCTCAGAGGTGAGTAAAGAGACTCACTAGTGAGCCGAGCTCGCAGTTTTCGGTCGCGCCGTCGCCGACGCAGGCAGAGGCCGAGGAAGACGAACCCGACCGCAACGAGCAGCAGGCCGATGGCGCCGGCCAGCAGCAGCAGCAGAAGCAGCGCCGTTGATGGCATCATCGAGACGTTATCGTCGTCCAGGTTATTCAGCCGGTTCCCGCCGCGCCGATCCGAGCGCCGACCGCCTTCGCCAGGTGAGTCGGCATCGCCGGATAAGCTGAAGGTCCGGCCGCTGCTGTCCGGCGAGCGCTTGCTGCCGGCAAGGCGGGCGAACATGCTCAGCTCATAGCTGGGTCCGGCCGTCAGATCGTAGAAGAAGAACTGCCGCGCGGAGCCGTTGACCACCGAGTACTTGATGTAGCGGCGCTGCGGCTGCGGCACGGAGAGGTTTCGCACCCACACCACGAAGCCTTCAACGGCTCCGGCATCTGAGTCGGTGGCGTAGGCCCACGTCAGCGGCTCCCGAGAATGGCGCGGCAGGCCGGTGACGCGAGGCGCAGGGCCGACGACGTGAGCGAAGCTCAGCGGCTGGCTCCACGGGCTGACGCCGCCGCTGCTGCCGCTGACGTCGCTGCCGATGATGTCAAAGGCGATGCGAAATTGATAGATTCGTCTGGGCTTGACGCCCGACCAGAGCACGGACTGGACCGAGGCGGACACCTCTTCCACAGTTTCTGGCTGGCCGGTGGCTTCCGCCAGCCTGCGGTACCGTCGCCGCTCCGAGGACGCCGGCGACGCCGACGGAGCCATCGATTCGAGCTGCTGGACGCGAAAGCGTCGAATGCGAAAGGCGGCGCCAGGCGGTGACACGGTCCAGCTGATGTTCAACGCCAGCGGGCCCTCGGCGAGGGTGACCTGTGGCGCAGGCACCTCTGAAAGGGTGCGGTAAAATATAATGATTCTAATGTAATGAGTCAGTTCACTACCAGTCCATTCGGTGCCTTTTTCGCACCGCCCTCAAAATGTGGCCAAATATATTTATTCTGTTGGAAATGCTAAACAGATTTAGTTGAGTGAGGAGTCGCAGGTACAGTAGAATGTGTTATAAAACACCCTCGACTCTTCGTGGAGCTAGAGTCTGTACTCAGTAGGGACTCAGTTGGGATTCATGCAGTAGGGACTCAGTAGGGACTCAGTAGGGACTCAGTAGGGACTCAGTAGGGACTCAGTAGGGACTCAGTAGGGACTCAGTAGGGACTCAGTAGGGACTCAGTAGGGACTCAGTAGGGACTCAGTCATGCTGATGTCGCTGACCATCGAGCAAGCGCTCACACAGGGTGCACAGCTCTGTGCCCGTTCCTTGAAAATTGGCCTTCACAGGCGTGAATCGCACTTCAAGCTCCAAAGGCGGCGTTGACGTGAAATCGAACCCGAGGCCTTTGTTGCGAAAGTCGGACGAGTCCGGGATTCAACTCACCGATTTGCTCACCAATGTCCGAAATCTCCTTGCGGCCAGACTCGCCGGCCGAAGGCGCGCCAGCCGAGGCTCCCTCGCCTGCGGACGGCGGTAGCGCCTCAGTTTGTCGGCCGGACGTCGGACTTGGCGACGTCGCCTCCGTCTGCGCGTCGGTCGGAATCGGCTCTGCGCAGATTAAGCGGAATTTTTTAAACTCAATGATGCATTTCTACAGGTTGTCTAAGAGGTTCCTAGAAACCTTAGCGATATCTAGACATGTTAGCGATACCTAGACACCTCAGCGATATCTAGAGACCTGAGCAATATCTAGACACCTTAGCGATATCTAGACACGTTAGCGATATCTAGACACCTAAGCGATATCTAGACACCTCAGCGATATCTAGACACCTTAGCGATTTCTAGACACCTCAGCCATATCTAGACACCTCAGCGATATCTAGAGACCTGAGCAATATCTAGACACGTTAGCGATATCTAGACACCTCAGCGATATCTAGACACCTCAGCGATATCTAGACACCTTAGCGATATCTAGACACCTCAGCCATATCTAGACACCTCAGCGATATCTAGACACCTCAGCGATATCTAGAGACCTGAGCAATATCTAGACACGTTAGCGATATCTAGACACCTTAGCGATATCTAGACACCTTAGCGATATCTAGACACCTCAGCGATATCTAGACACCTTAGCGATATCTAGACACCTCAGCGATATCTAGAGACCTGAGCAATATCTAGACACCTCAGCGATATCTAGATACGTTAGCGATATCTAGAGACGTTAGCGATTTCTAGATACGTTAGCGATATCTAGACACCTTAGCGATATCTAGACACGTTAGCGATATCTAGACACCTCAGCGATATCTAGACATGTTAGCGATATCTAGACACCTTAGCGATATCTAGACACCTTAGCGATATCTAGACACCTTAGCGATATCTAGACACCTTAGCGATATCTAGACACCTTAGCGATATCTAGACACCTCAGCGATATCTAGACACCTTAGCGATATCTAGACACCTCAGCGATATCTAGACATGTTAGCGATATCTAGACACCTCAGCGATATCTAGACACCTCAGCGATATCTAGACATGTTAGCGATACCTAGACACCTCAGCGATATCTAGACACCTCAGCGATATCTAGACACCTCAGCGATATCTAGACATGTTAGCGATATCTAGACACCTCAGCGATATCTAGACATGTTAGCGATACCTAGACACCTTAGCGATATCTAGACACCTCAGCGATATCTAGAGACCTTAGCAATATCTAGACATGTTAGCGATACCTAGACACCTCAGCGATATCTAGACATGTTAGCGATACCTAGACACCTCAGCGATATCTAGACATGTTAGCGATACCTAGACACCTCAGCGATATCTAGACACCTCAGCGATATCTAGACACCTCAGCGATATCTAGACACCTCAGCGATATCTAGACACCTCAGCGATATCTAGACACCTTAGCGATATCTAGACACCTCAGCGATATCTAGAGACCTGAGCAATATCTAGACACCTCAGAGATATCTAGACACCTCAGCGATATCTAGAGACCTGAGCAATATCTAGACACCTCAGCGATATCTAGATACGTTAGCGATATCTAGAGACGTTAGCGATTTCTAGATACGTTAGCGATATCTAGACACCTTAGCGATATCTAGACACGTTAGCGATATCTAGACACCTCAGCGATATCTAGACACCTTAGCGATATCTAGACACCTTAGCGATATCTAGACACCTTAGCGATATCTAGACACCTTAGGGATATCTAGACACCTCAGCGATATCCAGAGACCTGAGCAATATCTAGAGACGTTAGCGATTTCTAGATACGTTAGCGATATCTAGACACCTTAGCGATATCTAGACACCTCAGCGATATCTAGACACCTTAGGGATATCTAGACACCTCAGCGATATCCAGAGACCTGAGCGATATCTAGACACCTCAGCGATATCTAGAGACCTGAGCGATATCTAGACACGTTAGGAATATCTAGACACGTTTGCGATATCTAGACACGTTAGCGATATCTAGGAACCTTAGCGATATCTAGAGGCCTTACCGACATCTAGAGACATCAGCAATATCTAGAGACATCAGCGATATCTAGACACTTTAGCGATATCTAGATACATCAGCGATATCTAGAGACATCAGCGATATCTAGAGACATCAGCGATATCTAGACACCTTAGCGATATCTAGGGGCCTTACCGACATCTAGAGATCTCAGCGAAATCTAGAGACATTAACGATATCTAGAGAGATTAGCTGTTTCTAGAGACCTCTGAAGTAGCTCGTATCTAGCTCAACCGGTAGATGAAGCTTTTTTTGCGCAAAGGGATTTCGTGTTACACCTAAGCCTCGATAGTGCAACCCAGAGCTAGACTAAAGTAATGAGGATTTACAATAAGCTAATTAGAACTCAACGTGGCCTTAAAAAAAGTTAAAAACTGCGAACTAGTAGCATGTGTCTCACATAAAGTACAATACACTCACCAAAGCTCAGGTGAGTGAGCTCGGTCCACACTAGGCGGCTGGTGGCTTTCTCGTACACTCGGCAAGCGTACACGCCTTCGTAGAAGGCGGCCCGCGAACGCTGGCTGGCCAGGACCAGGCTAAGCACGTCGCTGTACTGCACGTAGGGCTGCGGGCTCTCCTCCGACTGCAGGTTCACCAGCTGGCCGTCTTTGAAGAAGCGCCAGTCGTACAACTGCCCGGAGGTGTACTTTGAGCCGCAGTTGACTTGCACAAAGGACTCCTTGGACTTCACCACCCGATAAGAGACGTTGGTGTTTGGCAAAGTTGTTGAAGGCCGGGTTGTTGAGGGAGTCGGCTGGACTGGCGGCTCAGTTGTGATCTCTGAAATGTGTGATCGCAATAACTGGTGCAATCCTGTGTGAAAGTAAAGCTAATAACTAACCTGAAATTGTTCTACCGGACTCTGTGCCATCGTCAATACATTCAATAGATGCCACCTCACACCTGCACCCACCTAACTCCTGCACCTACCTCATTTCTGCACCCACCTCACTCCTGCACCCACCTCACTCCTGCACTCACCTCACTCCTGCACCCACCTCACTCCTGCACCCACCTCACTCCTGCACCCACCTCACTCCTGCACCCACCTCACTCCTGCACCTACCTCATTTCTGCACCCACCTCACTCCTGCACCCACCTCACTCCTGCACTCACCTCACTCCTGCACTCACCTCACTCCTGCACCCACCTCACTCCTGCACCCACCTCACTCCTGCACCCACCTCACTCCTGCACCCACCTCACTCCTGCACCCACCTCACTCCTGCACCCACCTCACTCCTGGCAAATAACTAAGCACATAAATCACATCTCTCACCTGGCAGGGGTTGCGACTGCACCGATTCGCCCTGCATCAGCAGGACGGCCTGGGCGCTCTCCCAGATCCGGCGTTCTCTGTCATTGGCGACGCACTGGACAACGCCGCGATAGCTCGGGTCGAAGCGTGGCACAATTAGGCGAGAGGCTAAAAAATGTTGGGCAAAATATTGACACTTAACATAAAGCCGAGACTCAGTATCAGCTGATTAATATCGTGTGCAGTCACCTCCGGGATCCGAGGGAGTCTCCTGGACAACAAACCCACTGGCTGGATCTCTTGCATCAATCAGACGCCCATTGAAGAACCACAGCGGCGACTGGCCGGAGCTGCCCTGCAGGCGACATTCGAAGCTGGCCTCGACGTCAGGCTCGTCCACGATGACGTCATTGGGCTTTGTGACTATCGACAGGCGCTCTGGGAATAAAAATTTATAACATAGGTTGTGGAGTAGTTAGGTATACATATCCTTCATCCGCTCGCTCCTTCACCATCTCACTCCAAAACCCACACATCACTCCAACACCCACCTCACTCCAAAACCCACCTCACTCTAATTCCCACCTCACTCCAACACCCACCTCACGCCAAAACCCACCTCACTCCAACACCCACCTCACTCCAACACCCACCTCACTCCAACACCCACCTCACTCCAACACCCACCTCACTCCAACACCCACCTTACTCTTAACACCCACCTCACTCCAACACCCACCTCACTCGAACACCCGCCTCACTCCAACACCCACCTCACTCCAACACCCATCTCACTCCAACACCCATCTCACTCCAACACACACTTCGTGTTTACAGCCACTCAGACAGACAACACCTCCAGATTCCTCGCTCTACCCATCCTCATCTCTCACTTTTCACTGCGATATTGAATCTGGCGAACTTCTTCTCAACGCGCAGGTGGCTGGATGCGGTCAGATCTTTTCGATAAGTGACCCGGCACAGGTACCCGCCCTGGTCCTCCTGGCGGATGTCGGCGAACTGCAGGATGCCAAAGTCACGCGACTCGACGGCTGTTGTCGGCAGCGCAAGTCGACCCTCGTCGCGTAGATAAGAAACCTCAGCGATCGGTGAGGACTCTGTGATGCACGTGTAGGTCACGTTGACGCCCTCCGTTACAGTCAGCTCTGTCGGCCTCGGAGGCGACACCACTTTGGGCGGGAAAGGCGAGACGGCCTCTGTGGGATTTAGGGTCAACGGTTTTTTAAAGCCTACTTTTGCCGAGTGGCTGTCAGGAAAGTTGCGAAGCTTTGGCGCGAGCAAATTTGAAAGATTTGTATTACAGGACTCGGTCAGTGGGTCAAGGAGGGAGTTTACAGACACAATTTTTGACACAATTCACACTTACAGTGTTAGATTTGAGAACAGAACGACAAACCTATATATTTCGAATCTTGCACTGAGCAGCCACCTCACTCCACAGCCACTTCACCCCACAGCCACTTCACCCCACAGCCACCTCACTCTGCAGCCACCTCACTCCGCAGCCACTTCACCCCACAGCCACCACTCCGCAGCCTCCTCACTCCGCAGCCACCTCACTCCGCAGCCACCCCACTCTGCAGCCACCTCACTCCGCAGCCACCTCACTCCGTAACCTCCTCACTCCAAAGTCACCTCACCTTCGCAGACATTTTGAAAAAAATCACTCAAGATTTGCCTAAGTATCTTTTTAAAAAGCGAGGAGAGAGACAGCACAGTACAATTCGGATGACTTAAAGTGTTAGCAAGAAATACGAATTGCAGAGACAGATTAAAATGGCACACAGAATAAGTTAGCAAAAAGGTTGTGCAGTAGGAAATGTTTTTATTTGTTTACGTAATTCTCCGGTACTATACTCTGATATTGTGCCCGCCAGTACTACAAAATATTTTCTTCGAAGCAATGTACAAAGAAGACACAACAGCAAAGAGGCGGGTAACAGTGACAAGTAGCTCGTACTACGAAAATGATTGAGTAAGAAGTTTTTTGTGAGAAATCGATGGATAAAGGAAATCTCTATAAATTTTTGCATCAAGCAATTGTTAAGCAGAGTATAAAGATAACTCATAATTGTAAAGGCGAATCAATAGAAATGCGTTTGTAAAACACGGCAAGCCCAAGTCCTACGGTTATTTGCTTAGCTTTTTGTTTAAATTACTATTTGATAGTTTATTGCTGATAATTAGATATTTTGTTTAAATTTAATTTTTTAACCTTGCATACCAAAAATGCATGAAGCTACTGAATTGTGATATGAGTAATTCATTCGGATGCATATTGCTAAATTGCTTGACAACACACATACTTGAACAACTTGATACGAGTATGTCACTCGCAAAAATGAGCTCATCTACATTACTCTCTTTAAGTAGCCGCAACAATCGCCTCTGGCGTTTTGCGAACTACAAGCAGACTAATTAAATTAGCATTGAGAACCCACCCTGCTTGAAGCTGCACCCCAAATCCTGTACGTATACGTAACGAACAAGAGAGAAAATTGGTGACGCCCCAGCCCCCAAGCCAGGCTTGGCTTTCGTGTCTGATGATTTGACCTCTAGCCTTACTGCTCTCTCATTGGCTGAGCTAGATTGGGCCTGCCCCGCCCCCCAGGCTGAAGTTTCGTCCGTCTGAATTTTGACTACTTTCCTTACTGCTCTCTCATTGGCTGAGCTAGATTGGGCCTGCCCCCCCCCAGGCTGAAGTTTCGTCCGTCTGAATTTTGACTACTTTCCTTACTGCTCTCTCATTGGCTGAGCTAGATTGGGCCTGCCCCCCCCCCAGGCTGAAGTTTCGTCCGTCTGAATTTTGACTACTTTCCTTACTGCTCTCTCATTGGCTGAGCTAGATTAGGCCTGCCCCCTAGTCACTTGCGTGCATCGAGTCAAATGCTTGTTGTTCATTCTTAATTCCATATGCTCCCGAGGCCAAGAAGCCCCAGGAAAAATTTTTAGCTGCCTTCTTAAATATAATCTACACTACGCACACAACTACTGAGAAGAAGAGTAGACGCCCTATTTTTTAAAAACTTTGATTGCGACATATCAAGTTGCTCTAATATCTGTGCTTCACAATTTTGATGCAAATCAGATGTAAATCACGTGTGTGCAATTTATTGAAGGCTGATTTTCATAAAAAAATAATGAGCTAGCAAAAGGTAGAAAAAGGTCCGTTTTTAGCATACAATGTACGGCTACCAGTTATGAATTTGTAAGTTAAACTATATTTTAGCCTCAAACTGTCTATGTAAAACTACTTATACTATTTTCTTAGTGGTCTGCACTATACGAGCTAATAGTAAATGCTTCTAGAGCTAGCGAATGGTTAAGGTTGACAGGAATTACGGTACTCTAATTCAGAATTTAAGAAGGCTCGCAAACTTTCACAGTCTATCAAAAAACAGTGGAAGCAGCCATTAAAGGGGTGGGCGGTGAAGTTCTGGTGCGCAGTCTGCTGCGGTGGTTAATTTGGCTTCTTTACCTTCGTACGGCGAACCGCTAGGCTCTAGGAATGGCTCTGCAAAGTGCCAGGGCGCGCAGTCAGATAGAGGGAGAGAGAACGAGGGTTAAATTCGCGATTAACTACTGCTAAGTAGCCACTATAGCTTATAATAGTAGCTAAACTAAGGATGCGTGTTAAAATAAACGGAGCAATATCTCATTGGTTGATTTATGCGAACCGGTTGCAGCTGGCGTAATAGCGATGAGTGCGTGCTCGAACCCAGGACCGTAGGGTTGCACTTCAGGATTATGAAAATTCATTTGAAGGCCAAAAGCATCTATCTATCTATCTATCTATCTATCTATCTATCTATCTATCTATCTATCTATCTATCTATCTATCTATCTATCTATCTATCTATCTATCTATCTATCTATCTATCTATCTATCTATCTATCTATCTATCTATCTATCTATCTATCTATCTATCTATCTATCTATCTATCTATCTATCTATCTATCTATCTATCTATCTATCTATCTATCTATCTATCTATCTATCTATCTATCTATCTATCTATCTATCTATCTATCTATCTATCTATCTATCTATCTATCTATCTATCTATCTATCTATCTATCTATCTATCTATCTATCTATCTATCTATCTATCTATCTATCTATCGATCTATCTATCTATCTATCTATCTATCTATCTATCTATCTATCTATCTATCTATCTATCTATCTATCTATCTATCTATCTATCTATCTATCTATCTATCTATCTATCTATCTATCTATCTATCTATCTATCTATCTATCTATCTATCTATCTATCTATCTATCTATCTATCTATCTATCTATCTATCTATCTATCTATCTATCTATCTATCTATCTATCTATCTATCTATCTATCTATCTATCTATCTATCTATCTATCTATCTATCTATCTATCTATCTATCTATCTATCTATCTATCTATCTATCTATCTATCTATCTATCTATCTATCTATCTATCTATCTATCTATCTATCTATCTATCTATCTATCTATCTATCTATCTATCTATCTATATATCTATCTATCTATCTATCTATCTATCTATCCATCTATCTATCTATCTATCTATCTATCTATCTATCTATCTATCTATCTATCTATCTATCTATCTATCTATCTATCTATCTATCTATCTATCTATCTATCTATCTATCTATCTATCTATCTATCTATCTATCTATCTATCTATCTATCTATCTATCTATCTATCTATCTATCTATCTATCTATCTATCTATCTATCTATCTATCTATCTATCTATCTATCTATCTATCTATCTATCTATCTATCTATCTATCTATCTATCTATCTATCTATCTATCTATCTATCTATCTATCTATCTATCCATTTGCATGCAGTACGCTTGCATTAAAGCTATCATAATCAGAAAATTTTCTCTCACTACCCGTGGTCCCAGGTTCGAATAAATGCACACACATTTCGGTACAAATACGTCTATAGGACAGAAATCAAGGTTGCAGCCGGGTGTGGGATATTGAAAACAAAATAATCCAGGGACTGATCTCAACTACTGGTGAACTCTGCACTGGGCTTTATGTGGCGCGTGCGGATGGCAATTGTGCAGCCTGACAAGCTTCATCGGCTATAAAGCTCTTTCACCTGGATCCGTTTGTTTGGTTCTGACATTCTGACCATCTTTGCTGCGGAACTGCGCACAAAATCTCAGGATTTGTCTCGAATTCAAAGTACCTGCAGTTCTTTATATTCTCATAGAATTCCAATCCGAACTTTGCGCTTGAATTTAAAGTACCCGAAGTTCTTTGTGCTCGGACGCAGCAAGAATGGTCAGAAGGGGTTTTACATGTTTCCACTTTAGATAATTTTAGAGTGTCAATTTACTCGTGTGCTCCACTGTATGTTCAATCGCTTCGTAAAATGGAAATATCTAACCAGCTTCTTTAGTACTCGGTTACAACAAAATTAACCATGGAAAATCAACCGTCAGGTTCAGGTTTGCGGGTCTGGATGAACCAATTTGGTGCTTAAAACGTGTTCTCGTTTAAAAAAACAAAGAAATAAATACACTCGAGCATATAAGTGAACAGAAAATTTTCACTCAACTACTGTAAGTAGAAATGTTTGGTTTTTTGGGTAGTAAAGTGCGCACAGCGTGTAAATAAACGAATACTGCCCCCTAATTTAATTGAAACAAAAGAATTGCATGCAAAAATATGTAGGCGATCGACGCAGAGGCTGCTACCAGCCCAGTAATTAGCAAGTACTTCTTCATCACCTGTTCAATGTTTGCAACATCAGATTTTACAGTGGTGCACTTAGTGGTGCACTTAGAACTCAGTTTAAAACTCGGTCCAGCCGTGCACCAAACATTGAAGTTGAAAATTTTAATTAACAAAACTTTACTGCTTGATCTGTGAAACAATCTCTAGTTTTCTTTTCTCGAATTATTTCGAATACTCACGCTGCACTTTGAGCACAGTTTTGACAGGCGACTCAACCGTCTGTCTGGTGATGGGGTTGGTCGCATTGCAGCCGTAATGCTTGTCGCCGTCGTCGGAGAGGACCTTGCTGATGACCAGGGCGAAGACGCCGTCAGCCAGCTGCACTGCGCGGAACCGGCCTGTGGGAGGGTGCGGTGGTCATTGAGCACTGAGCTCATAGGGATGGTCATTGAGCACTGAGCTCATAGGGATGGTCATTGAGCACTGAGCTCATAGGGATGGTCATTGAGCACTGAGCTCATAGGGATGGTCATTGAGCACTGAGCTCATAGGGATGGTCATTGAGCACTGAGCTCATAGGGATGGTCATTGAGCACTGAGCTCATAGGGATGGTCATTGAGCACTGAGCTCATAGAGATGGTCATTGAGCACTGAGCTCATAGGGATGGTCATTGAGCACTGAGCTCATAGGGATGGTCATTGAGCACTGAGCTCATAGGGATGGTCATTGAGCACTGAGCTAATAGAGATGGTCATTGAGCACTGAGCTCATAGGGATGGTCATTGAGCACTGAGCTCATAGGGATGGTCATTGAGCACTGAGCTCATAGAGATGGTCATTGAGCACTGAGCTCATAGGGATGGTCATTGAGCACTGAGCTCATAGGGATGGTCATTGAGCACTGAGCTCATAGGGATGGTCATTGAGCACTGAGCTAATAGAGATGGTCATTGAGCACTGAGCTCATAGGGATGATCATTGAGCACTGAGCTCATAGGGATGGTCATTGAGCACTGAGCTAATAGAGAGATGAGTTAGCATTCTTGCAATTGTTTTTTGGCTTCAGGTAAATGCAAATTCATTTTTTATAATAAAAATTGCGCAAAATCAATTGACAAGCAAGCTGGAGTCCTCATGCAAAAATATTGCCAAAACATTTTCTTTCAATCAAAAAAGTAAATTTGGAACAAAGTATTTTGTTAATGATTAACTAAAGCAAATTCTGTATGAAGTACATGTAAAAGCGACTAATCTACAATACATTTTATTCAACAAGCTCATACGACACTCAGACGCACAAACAGTGAATAAAAGTACACCGATAGCTTTTAATACGCGCGCTCACGCAGGCACGAAGGCCAATAAGACCAAACTATATAGTCCTGACTCTCTCCACTCCACTCCACTCTAATGGTTTGTTAAATATGTCATTCTACATGTACTCTTATCACTCTCATATTTGATCTAGTCACTCTACTGTTGTCACTCTCTCTCATAATTGATGTAGTCACTCTACCGTTGTCACTCTCATATTTGATCTAGTCACTCTACTGTTGTCACTCTCATATTTGATCTAGTCACTCTACTGTTGTCACTCTCTCTCATATTTGATCTAGTCATAGTCACTCTACTGTTGTCACTCTCTCTCATATTTGATCTAGTCATAGTCACTCTACTGTTGTCACTCTCTCTCATATTTGATCTAGTCACTCTACCGTTGTCACTCTCATATTTGATCTAGTCACTCTACTGTTGTCACTCTCATATTTGATCTAGTCACTCTACTGTTGTCACTCTCTCTCATATTTGATCTAGTCATAGTCACTCTACTGTTGTCACTCTCTCTCATATTTGATCTAGTCACTCTACTGTTGTCACTCTCTCTCATATTTGATCTAGTCATAGTCACTCTACTGTTGTCACTCTCTCTCATATTTGATCTAGTCACTCTACTGTTGTCACTCTCTCTCATATTTGATCTAGTCATAGTCACTCTACTGTTGTCACTCTCTCTCATATTTGATCTAGTCACTCTACTGTTGTCACTCTCTCTCATATTTGATGTAGTCACTCTACCGTTGTCACTCTCATATTTGATCTAGTCACTCTACTGTTGTCACTCTCATATTTGATCTAGTCACTCTACTGTTGTCACTCTCATATTTGATCTAGTCACTCTACTGTTGTCACTCTCATATTTAATCTAGTCACTCTACTGTTGTCACTCTCTCTCATATTTGATCTAGTCACTCTACTGTTGTCACTCTCTCTCATATTTGATGTAGTCACTCTACTGTTGTCACTCTCTCTCATATTTGATCTAGTCACTCTACTGTTGTCACTCTCTCTCATATTTGATCTAGTCACTCTACTGTTGTCACTCTCTCTCATATTTGATCTAGTCACTCTACTGTTGTCACTCTCTCTCATATTTGATCTAGTCACTCTACTGTTGTCACTCTCTCATATTTGATCTAGTCATAGTCACTCTACTGTTGTCACTCTCTCTCGTATTTGATCTAGTCACTCTACTGTTGTCACTCTCTCTCATATTTGATGTAGTCACTCTACTGTTGTCACTCTCTCTCATATTTGATCTAGTCACTCTACTGTTGTCACTCTCTCTCATATTTGATGTAGTCACTCTACTGTTGTCACTCTCATATTTGATCTAGTCACTCTACTGTTGTCACTCTCATATTTAATCTAGTCACTCTACTGTTGTCACTCTCTCTCATATTTGATCTAGTCACTCTACTGTTGTCACTCTCATATTTGATCTAGTAACTGCCATTTCCCCACCTAGAAACGGTTCTCTTACACAAGGAATATCCATGCTGTACAACACAGAAAGCCGCAGCGGGAACTGGCAAATCCCCAAAGACTTCAAAGTCGAGGAGCAGCAAGATAAAATCCGAATCATGAACAAAGCGTGTTTACAAAATAAATAACTAATAAAACTATTTAGATTTGCCCTCACTTAGCGGGGGCTGCATAACCCACCTCGTTCCACGTGATTTGAATAGGCTGACAATGGTAGTCGAATAGAAATGTAGAATAGATTAATTGTTTGCTTCGATTTCAAATTCCATTCAAGATCAAACATTTGTTATCTAGAGTACTAGACATGCCATAGATATAGCAGTGTACATGTTTGGACTCTGCCGGCTCTCATTGGCTGATCACCCAGCCTATCAGCGTCGAGGCTCACTCACCAAGCGGATTTAGCGGCGCCCCGTTGGCTGTGAAGACAATATCTGCTGGCGGCGATGATTTCGGCGGCTGGCACTCGATTTGCACTTTGTTTCCCTTGAAGCACTGCTTAGTGACCAGCTGGCTGGGCCCGGCGAACGGCTCAAGAGCTGTGGGACAGCAGCGGAAGTCAATTTAAAATTTAATATCCCTTTCAGTCTACTTAATAGTAGACTAGACTTGCTATGTATCCTCTTTTGCTATCAAAACTGAAAATTAATTTCATTTGTAAATTTGTGCTGTGCAATGAAAGTTACTCGTAAGTTTAGAAGGAAAAATAAATACCATATTGTGATTAAACTGTAATCGATATATGTTTATTTGCCTTTTTTGTTTTACGCCTAAAATAGAGTAAGGTCTCTATTTTATCAGAGAGTAGAGGAGAGAGATAAGGGAAGAGGAAGAGAGATTAGAGATGAGGGTAGAGAGATGAGGGTAGAGGGTAGAGAGCAATAGGGAGGAGGGAGGAGGGGAGAGATAAGGGAGGAGGGAGGAGGGGAGAGAGATAAGGGAGGAGGGAGGAGGGGAGAGATAAGGGAGGAGGGAGGAGGGGAGAGAGATAAGGGAGGAGGGAGGAGGGGAGAGAGATAAGGGAGGAGGGAGGAGGGGAGAGATAAGGGAGGAGGGAGGAGGGGAGAGAGATAAGGGAGGAGGGAGGAGGGGAGAGATAAGGGAGGAGGGAGGAGGGGAGAGAGATAAGGGAGGAGGGAGGAGGGGAGAGAGATAAGGGAGGAAGGAGGAGGGGAGAGAGATAAGGGAGGAGGGAGGAGGGGAGAGAGATAAGGGAGGAAGGAGGAGGGGAGAGAGATAAGGGAGGAGGGAGGAGGGGAGAGAGATAAGGGAGGAGGGAGGGAAACAAGGTAGTAGGGGAGAAAGATAAGACAGTAGCTCGTATAGGCCTAATCTGACCATTGCTTTTTTCTTTACGGTAGAAGGGGAATGAGAAACGGTAGATATGAAGGGGAGAGAGACAAGAATGAACTGAGCACTCAAGTCTCACCGGCCACTTCAACTCGAAAGGGGGCGCTGACAACGGCGAAATTCGACGGCGACACGGCCTTGCAGAAGAACTCCAGCCGACTGAGCAACAGGCCAGCTGACGCAGCGGCCGCCGTCTCCACCCGGATGCCGTCCCGGTGGCAGCGAACTCCTGGCAGCAGGTCGCTGTCGGCCGGCACAAACCGGATGTCCGAGCCGCTTCCGGTTGCGTCATCGCGAAATCCGCACTGCAACACGGAGGCGCGGGCCCGGCAGGACAGGCTGGCGGGAACTCCCGGTCGAGTGTAGGCCACTTTGGGCGGCACGGATTCGAACTCGGGCAGCACTGCAAGCATTATTTGAGTGCGGTGTCTCTGTTGTCCATTTTTGCAACCAGGTTGCGTTTAAAAAGATTTTCTGGCTCAAGTGGAACAAGAGCGCAAATACTGTGGCATGTACACTGTGTTTCATAGCCCGACTATCTTACGGGTCAAACTTTTGTTCACAAGTCCCAAATTAATTTGTCCCGCACACAGAATCAAATCAGGGATTGTGGCATGAGAGAGTCAGACGCCAGGCCCTATCTGATGTACATTAAATGTACATTGATGCTGGGGCCGAAGCCTAGTGGTCTGGCGCTGCGCTCTGATGGGCCAGCGGCTCAAACTTGGGGCTAAATTGGAATTTCGGCTTGGCTCTGCTCGTGCAATTAGCGGTCTTGAGGTTCAATCCCCCAGGGCACACTGAGGTGTACATGAGTAACGATAAATAAAGTTAGGGCCGCTGTACACTCCTGTGAGTGTGTGCCTGAGCGTATGACTGCGTACGTATCCGCGCGCTTGTGTGCTTAGGGGAGTCGGCGGAATGGGCAGCAATGCCTCTCGCCGGTTGTGACACAGTCCCCTACCTCTAATCCACTAAACTCAAACACCGTAAATTGTAGATTTCGAAGGTTTTTTAATCTAGATGCTGCTTTTTCCAAGCCATGGATGTCTAGTTGATGCAAACCAATTTCTGTAGCCCATAGACATGTAAAGAAACATCCCCAATATCTACTTAATAGTAGTAAGCAAATGCACTGCAATGTAAGAAATTCTTAATTTCATCAACAGCAATCTGGAAGCTATTATTCACCAGCCGTCTTATGCATGAAGACTGATTATTTAGGAATAATTTATCTAAATCTTGCATTGTCGCGGGTTTCTTGCCATCAAACGGACACAGAGGTACACACGAGTGAGTAAAATCACTCTCCACTCTCCCACTCTCACCCCACAGCGGGAATGACCCAGAAATAATCCTTCCTGGCATGCCTGAAGAAGCAGATTGAAAATTTTTTGCCCACTCTACTCCACCCTCCCCCCTCAGTCCAAGGTGCATCGATTTTCGACGTAGCCAGGTGAAGTGCGGATAGCGGGGGGTGGCGAGGCAGAGTGCACGGGCAACCGCAAGGGACTCAGTTGGGAAATCAGCTGGCTAAGCTCTACTACCTCTGCAGTGAATCATTTTTTATCCCGGTTCGCCCTCAGCGGCATCTCAGAGCAAACCCCTGATTCAATTAGACGCTTGGACAGAGATCTGTGACACCTTCCTCCCCACGGTCGCTCTTGAACCGGCCGCTGGGCTGCGGGGAAAGGGCGGAGAATCGTCAAGTATCGTTGAAGATCCGCGCACATCCGCAATCTCCTTCATCGTCCGTTACAGTTTGAAGTTTTCGCTTAACTAACTTAGCGCGCGATCGGGCACGACAGCGACCCCCCCCCACTTCATCTCCTTCAGTGGCAAAATCTGCAACTCCTCTCCAACCGCGAGGGAATTATCGGCTTTCAATTTGGCCTATTAGCGAATAAAGCAGCGCGGCTCGGGAAAAGAAGGATCCGGGCTTCTTCTTCTACGGTTGAGTCACAAAATTGTTTTGCCAAATTGTAACCGGCCCATTACACACACCGGGCTACCCTCTTTGACGCATCTGGACAGGACTGACTCAGAATAGAGAGCCGAGAAGGGTTTGGGATGCTGAAGAGGCTTCCCTTGTGGGGATCTGGGGAGGACTGAATTCCTCAGTGTGCTGGCCATCTGGGATTTCTGGATTCAACGCTAAGTCGCCTGTGAGGCTGGCATCAGGACAAGATAGTAGATAGATAAGATAGATAGATTGACAGACAGACAGACAGATAGATAGACAGACAGACAAACAGACAGATAGATAGACAGACAGACAGACAGACAGATAGATAGACAGACAGACAGAAA
>NIVC01001349.1:30000-57500 GCA_002269645.1 Macrostomum lignano
AGGCTGCAGCGCCTTCCAAGCTAATAAAGCCGATCCGCCTTTCAGAGCCGCTCTAAATGAGCTCAGCCAGCAACTTCCACCCGCTCGCCCTCTCGCCTTGCTCCGTCCCCAAACCCGACTGCTCAGCCGCAGCCTTTCAGCGCAGCCTTGATTTATTGCCTCTGCGCCCCTGTCCCACTTTTTCTTCGCCTTTCACGGCAGAATTTGAGCAGTGTTCTCCTACCGGTTTCCCCTGCAAGTGAGTCCTTCCCCTCGCCTCCCATCGCGGGGACACGGGAGGGGAAGCCGGGAGAGGGAGACTTTCTGGAAGGGATTACCGTCGGGGGACCTTAATTAGAGCCGCGGAGGCGGCTTCGGGGCCTCTCTGTTCCATCTCTTTTTTTATTTTTGCCACCTCTGCCTGTCGCAGATCTCTAAGTGGGACGCCGCAGAAGCAGCCGAAGCCGGCACGGAAAGAGCTGACAGCCCCTATTGGGGTTGAGGGAGTATTTCAGAGCAGGCTTTAGTCCATCTTTTCCTTTGCACTGTCCCTTTATCTGTTTGTACTCAATCGAGTATGTGTACCCTGTGTGTAATCGGACATTTCTATTGAAAAAATAACTTGTTTCAATATTGTAAAAGTTGTGAATTTAAAATAGGATCTATAATAAGGCTTGTACGGTTCTTGAAAAAAATGCTTTCTTACTCTATCAAAGGTCCTTGACAGCCAGCTCACTATCAGAGGTCCTTGACAGCCAGCCAGCTCACTATCAGAGGTCCTTGTCAGCCAGCTAACCCACTATCAGAGGTCCTTGCCAGCCAGCTAGCTCACTATCAGAGGTCCTTGGCAGCCAGCTAGCTCACTATCAGAGGTCCTTGGCAGCCAGCTAGCTCACTATCAGAGGTCCTTGGCAGCCAGCTAGCTCACTATCAGAGGTCCTTGCTAGCCAGCTAGCTCACTATCAGAGGTCCTTGCTAGCCAGCTAGCTCACTATCAGAGGTCCTTGCTAGCCAGCTAACCCACTATCAGAGGTCCTTGCCAGCCAGCTAACCCACTATCAGAGGTCCTTGCCAGCCAGCTAACCCACTATCAGAGGTCCTTGGCAGCCAGCTAGCCCACTATCAGAGGTCCTTGCCAGCCAGCTAACCCACTATCAGAGGTCCTTGGCAGCCAGCTAACCCACTATCAGAGGTCCTTGCCAGCCAGCTAACCCACTATCAGAGGTCCTTGCCAGCCAGCTAACCCACTATCAGAGGTCCTTGGCAGCCAGCTAACCCACTATCAGAGGTCCTTGGCAGCCAGCTAACCCACTATCAGAGGTCCTTGCCAGCCAGCTAACCCACTATCAGAGGTCCTTGGCAGCCAGCTAACCCACTATCAGAGGTCCTTGCCAGCCAGCTAACCCACTATCAGAGGTCCTTGGCAGCCAGCTAACCCACTATCAGAGGTCCTTGCCAGCCAGCTAGCTAACCCACTATCAGAGGTCCTTGCCAGCCAGCTAGCTAACCCACTATCAGAGGTCCTTGCCAGCCAGCTAACTCACTATCAGAGGTCCTTGGCAGCCAGCTAACTCACTATCAGAGGTCCTTGGCAGCCAGCTAACTCACTATCAGAGGTCCTTGGCAGCCTTGTTGCTGGCCGGGCATAATCTGGGCAGTGCGGATGCAGCTCTGTTTGCCATGAGAGGCTGGCAGCCAGGCTCACAAGGCGTTGATTTTGAGCCCCCAGGGCGGACAGATCTCAGATGCTCCACCCTAGTTGCATTTCCCAATTCCATTTTCTCCCTTTTTACTCGGCTTCCTTTCGTCTCTCCGCCTCTCTACATCCCAGGCCGCTATTTCCCAGCTCAAATCCTGGCAACAAATCCCAGCTTCGCCCCAAAAAGCCCCCCCCCCCTCATCCGATTGCGTAACGCGAGAAGGCAATCAAAGGGGACGCCCCCGTCGATGCGGTCTTGAGAGGATGCCGCGGAGATGGAGAAACGAGATGAAGCTCTACTGTAAGGAGGTCAGCTGCTCATTTGGGGCAATCAAAAAGCAATGCTGAATGCATCTTTCCTTGAGCTTTTCTCCACTCTAGAAGAAGCGAGGGAGGCAACCCGTCTGCTTCTAGCAGACGGAAAGAGGGAAAAGAAAGCAGGTTTTTTCGGTTCTCCAGCGATTTGGTATTTTTCGAATATTCTCGAACGAGCTATCGACCAGAGACGACTTATTATAAGACTTCAAGCTAATTATATAGGACGGCAAAGTTAAGCAGAGTTGGCCGCGGTTAGTACGCAGATGGATAGTGACAGTGAGCAGCTGATCCACTTTGACTTTCCTATATCCTCGGTTGCTGTCCATTGCTAATAAGCCGCTCCGATGGTTCCAAATGAATTCTGAAGATACGAACAGAAAGAGACAGAAGTATTTTAATCTAAAAGACCCTACCCGGTCATGGAGAGATCTAATTAAAAAACGGGGGAAGAAAGAATCCCTTTTTTGATTATTATTAATTAATGCGACGCGGTTTGTCCCCGGCTGAGCTGAGCAGAAAAAAAACATCGGGGGGGGGGGGGGGTTAGGATTCGTGCCTTATAAGAAACCTTAGAAAAAATTTAGCCAAGCAGATGCTCAATAGGGCTTAGAAATATGAATTATTGGCCAATAAGCCGAGATTCATCTCGCCCAATACAGACGGGGTGGAGAAGTTGATGGATTCAGACCAAGCAGGCAGAATTAGTTCTGAGCTTAGGAAGCTCCGAACTCAAAGCTTTCAGCGAGGCTCAGAAGCAGAACAGGGGAGTGTGCGTGACTTCTCTGGGACTCCACTTAAACTAGGGAAAAGTGTAGCTCTTAGCTCTCGGTTAAGCCCAATGTCCGTTCGCGCACCTAACTGAAATCCGGGCGAGAAGGGAAGGGCAGGGAGAGAGAGGGGGCCACTTGACTAAATGTTTCTAGGGCCTGTTGTGAGACAGCAGTTGAAATTTGCTGACTATGCTCATAAACTAGCTAAGCTGTCTGACAACTGTTTCAAGCACTTCACATTCACAATGAGACCAAATGTGGCCTAAATTAGTGAATTTTATTTCATATTTCATTGATTCGATGATTGAAATTTGTCAGGTATTGCATCAATTATCCACTCAGCTCACTTTCGATTTCTATACTAAGCTGAGACTTGGCTTGCTTATCGGAAGCCCGGCTGGCTCTGCAGCAGCAGCAGCAGCTCTCACTTCAGGCTCAGCCCAAGTCTCTCCATCTGCATTCAGCCTAAGAGGAGGAGAGGCTCGGTCAGTAAACGTTTGCGCTCCAAACCAGGTGTATGCAGACGAGCCTCTCTTCTCTCTCTCCGCCTCTTCCGCTTGTCCGGCCCTCTTTGCCCTCTTGTTGGGCAGAGAGTAATAGTTGATATAGGAGGATAGGGGGTCTGTAAGGGGCAGGGCGAAGCTGCAAAAGGGGGGCGGGGCACGATGGGGGGGTTGGTAGAGAGAGAGAAGCGTATGATGAAGCTGCAGCCGCTGCTGCTGCTGGTGATGCTGGACCCGGAGACAAAACTGGGCCCGCCTACTCCCCCCCGGTCTCCCCCCCCCCAACTAGACAGTCTACCGGGAGTCAGCCGGCCTCCAGACCCTCGCTCTCTCCTCTCTCACTCTTAGCCAGGTGATTGACATGGCTAGATGTCGCCGTATAGTCCCACAGGCACCCTCCGGGCGTGCCAATCAACTTCTTTTGCTCTCCCTCTTTCTCTCTTCACGAACAGAGTTAAGGGAGCGTAGAGCTTGGCCAATTGAGAGGTTAGCCTATGCTGCTGCGACCGCTGCCGCTACTTCGGCAGCAGGCATAGCAGAGAAGTTAAAAGAAAAGGAGGGTAGATGGTCCAACTGCACCTCCTATAGGCACACGCAAAAGTTTGTCTGTCCCGCGGTGAGATCAGCTGGCAGAGACTCAAAATCGCTACTTAATTTAGGAAATTGAGAGACAGGGAGAAACAGGGAGAAGAGAGAGAGAGAGAGAGAGTGCAAAATGAGACACCTGATGATGACAGACGGACAGCCCGTGGGTCCCTGCTGTGCGAGCAATGGCTGCTATGATTAATTGTGGCACTAAACTGACGCAAATGTCTCCAGCTTGATTGCCTGCACCTCATATTTTTACAACGCACGCGCGCAGGCAAAAACGCATTAATCTGCCTGTAAAATGTAAATGTAGAAATAGCCCTGGATATGGTTTACAGCCACTGGAAAGACAGATTTTAGCACTGCTGGTTGGGGGGTGAGAGGCAGACATCTGTGACACCCTGCCACGATCGAAAATTAAGGTAAACAATTGGAAACTGCGAATCTTCATCGGTTTTTTTAACCAGTAAAGAAAAAGCGAAACTTTTCAAAAGAAATTATATTTTCCGTCATTTCCTTTTGACAAGTTTTTCTTGTTTCTGTGGAGAAAAAGAGAGACAGACAGAGAAAAGGGAGAAAATTTGCGATGGTGGGGCCAGGGAGCCCCCCTCCGGGCGACCCCCCCAGGAGAGTCTGACCCCAGCGAGCAACCAGGTTGACCTTATGAAAAACTGCTTTTTGGTCTTGTGGGCCCGAAGGGGACGAACGTCAGTCAATTGAGGCAGGCCCCACTCACCTTTTGGATTCGAGGTGACGGGAGCAGATTGGTAGTATCTTTCCCAGTCTCTCTCTCTTGCCCAATTGCTTCGGCTGTCCGGTTGGAATTCTCCACTGAACCCCCTCCCCCACCCCCAACCCACCGCCAACCTTTTCTCCTAGCCGAATGTTGCTTGGTCTGTGCCACCTGACTGCACTGGGTGGTCCGGCCTACCATACCTACCTCTCTACTAGTGCTTAACTGTTCGAATTTAGCATCAAATTAATCTAGTGTTGCTTGTGAATAACTCCTTCATAAGCACGAGTATACGAGTGTAGCCAACAATGAATTAAGATACTAGGAACTCGCAACGGATCTTACCCTGTGTGAGATACAGAGTGTGTACACCCTGTGTGAGATACAGAGTGTGTACACCCTGTGTGAGATACAGAGAGTGTACACCCTGTGTGAGATACAGAGAGTGTACACCCTGTGTGAGATACAGAGAGTGTACACCCTGTGTGAGATACAGAGAGTGCACAACCTGTGTGAGATACAGAGTGTGTACACCCTGTGTGAGATACAGAGAGTGTACACCCTGTGTGAGATACAGAGAGTGTACACCCTGTGTGAGATACAGAGAGTGTACACCCTGTGTGAGATACAGAGAGCGTACACCCTGTGTGAGATACAGAGAGTGTACACCCTGTGTGAGATACAGAGAGCGTACACCCTGTGTGAGATACAGAGATTGTACACCCTGTGTGAGATACAGAGAGCGTACACCCTGTGTGAGATACAGAGAGTGCACACCCTGTGTGAGATACAGAGAGTGTACACCCTGTGTGAGATACAGAGAGTGTACACCCTGTGTGAGATACAGAGAGTGTACACCCTGTGTGAGATACAGAGAGCGTACACCCTGTGTGAGATACAGAGATTGTACACCCTGTGTGAGATACAGAGAGCGTACACCCTGTGTGAGATACAGAGAGTGCACACCCTGTGTGAGATACAGAGAGTGTACACCCTGTGTGAGATACAGAGAGTGTACACCCTGTGTGAGATACAGAGATTGTACACCCTGTGTGAGATACAGAGAGTGTACACCCTGTGTGAGATACAGAGAGTGTACACCCTGTGTGAGATACAGAGAGTGTACACCCTGTGTGAGCTTTGTCTTGTCGCTGGCTGCCGGCCAACTTTTGGCATCCCTGATTTTCGGCAGCGCCTCAACGACACCTGCAGACGATCTATCAGTGCGCCTCTTCACTTCGCTTCAAGACTTGATAGATCATGCCTAACCCTCATGCCAAATTATGTAGAATTTCTCCCGAGAGATTTGCATATCTATATTTTTCCAAAATTATCAACTGGCACAAGCTGTAGGCTGTGGATTCGCTGTCAGACTTGTCCGGACAGTCAGAAATATATTCTATCGCTAAGAGATGCAACAGAGAAAATCCGTATTGTTTATCTAGCGATCTTCCAGGGCGGCCTCTCCACGGCAGAAAGGAATTGGCTGGATGCGGTAAAACCATTGCGAATATGACGGAGAGGCAGGGTGCAGGGCTGGTGTGTTTGTACTGCCAAGTACGGTGGAGTACTAAGAGTGTTTGAGACTGGAGTGAAGCCGCAAACCCTACCCTCCTGGTCCTTCAAACCCTACCCTACTGGGTCCTTCAAACCCTACCCTACTGGGTCCTTCAAACCCTACCCTACTGGGTCCTTCAAACCCTACCCTACTGGGTCCTTCAAACCCTACCCTACTGGGTCTTCAAACCCTAACCTACTGGGTCCTTCAAACCCTACCCTATTGGGTCCTTCAAACCCTACCCTACTGGGTCCTTCAAACCCTACCCTACTGGATCCTTCAAACCCTACCCTACTGGGTCCTTCAAACCCTACCCTACTGGGTCCTTCAAACCCTACCCTACTGGGTCCTTCAAACCCTACCCTACTGGGTCCTTCAAACCCTACCCTACTGGGTCCTTCAAACCCTACCCTACTGGGTCCTTCAAACCCTACCCTACTGGGTCCTTCAAACCCTACCCTACTGAGTCCTTCAAACCCTACCCTATTGGGTCCTTCAAACCCTACCCTACTGGGTCCTTCAAACCCTACCCTCCTGGGTCTTCAAACCCTACCCTACTGGGTCCTTCAAACCCTACCCTACTGGGTCCTTCAAACCCTAACCTACTGGATCCTTCAAACCCTACCCTACTGGATCCTTCAAACCCTACCCTACTGGGTCCTTCAAACCCTACCCTACTGGGTCCTTCAAACCCTACCCTACTGAGTCCTTCAAACCCTACCCTATTGGGTCCTTCAAACCCTACCCTATTGGGTCCTTCAAACCCTACCCTATTGGGTCCTTCAAACCCTACCCTATTGGGTCCTTCAAACCCTACCCTACTGGGTCCTTCAAACCCTACCCTATTGGGTCCTTCAAACCCTACCCTACTGGATCCTTCAAACCCTACCCTACTGGGTCCTTCAAACCCTACCCTACTGGGTCCTTCAAACCCTAACCTACTGGATCCTTCAAACCCTACCCTACTGGGTCCTTCATGGGGGCCGATGCCCTACCTCACGATCTGACCTTACTTCTGGAAATACTTGGCCTCTACACAAAATGCATTAGGGAAGTGTTAGATATTGAATTATGGGATATTCTCCCCTCCCACTCTCTCTCTCTCTCCCACTTTCGGGGCATCGGAATGCGGAATCAATGACACCAAGCAGACTATGAGAGTTTAGTTTATACAGCAACTGACTTCACAGCGGCGATTTAGATGAAGAGAGAGGGAGAGGGAGGGAGATAGGTCTACATTAGAGACTGGGAGGTGAAGAGGCTGGAGGCTATGCATAATGCTTATATACAGAGCCTGCATATACAGGGTGAGGGAGGCCTGTGGAAATTTTGGAAATTATTTTGCTCTATAGAGAAGGGCAGCCGAGGTCAATTTACAGATTTAATTAAACTTGAGGGCGGGGCCGCCGCTGCAGCAGTCGCCGCTCTCTGTTGAAATGCTAGAGCGAATGATTTCTAGAAGAGTCAATTGCATGCTAGGAATTTTCTAGCGACAGCTATATATGGTTATGCAATTATATGGTTATTACGCAATATCTGTACAACCGGAAGTGCTGCATCCCCAAGGCCGGAAGCGAGCACTCGAGGCAAAAGAATGTTTCTAACCATAGCTACTATCATAGTGTGTTTTTGTTGTTTTTAATTTACAAATTCGCACCTGCCGAGGGAGCCGTCTCAAGAAAATGGAAGCCCCTTTTTTACGTCTCCAGCCTGGCTCTCTTCTGTTACGTAATTCCCAGAATCGAGCGACTGTTTTTTCCGAATCGAAGTGTGCTTCCTTCTGCAGCACATATTTTCCAGGTCTCTATTAACAACTCAGCTTATAAAAGGGCCAGCCCCCCAAGACACACAGAGTGTACATGCATCGAAGTCGCAAATCCACTTAACAATCTGGCATTGCAAACCCACATTGAAGAAGCCAGTTCTACCATAAACAATCGTCTCTATCCTCTTCAAAAGTCCCGCTTTCTTGGCAAAGTTTAAAAGTCGATTTAAAACTTTCTAGACAAGCCCGAGGCCCTGAAATCCAATATCCGTTTCTGGGAGTCCAACTACCACTTATCCCCATACATTTTTCTCCCCAACACGCTTGGCTAGAAGCTCTGGAAATCTGAGAAATCCCCCAGATTTCAGCAGCCACTTCCTGCCCCAGTTCTTGCAACACGAGCCTACAATCAACTTAAATTCAAAATGCGAGTGCCGCAGAAGTGGATTTGACTGATTTTTGCGCCCCCCACTTTTTCACTACTACACTTGGAAATGGCAAGCAGGGGAGCAAAGTGGATTGAAGACAGTTGCAGACAAGCGCCCTGATTTTAGTGGGAGCGAAGAGAATGCAGTAAAGTCTGCCACTCTTACAAGAGAGGGTTGGGGAGAAACTCAATGGTTCTGGGAATTTTGAAATACCAGGAGACAAGCTGTCAAGAAAACAGACGATGGGAGATAGTCACCTGCGTCCGTCATCATGCTGATGGGGCTTCATTTTTGCGTGCAGAGCGTACTCGTATATGGCCTATTGTGATGGCCATTGTGATGCTGAATAATGGCGCTATTGACTTTAGTTTGGCGCCAAAACCTATAATGCCCATCTAGTGCTGAAAACTTCGAGAATTTAAGGTGAGATACTTAAGTTGGGCGTTATATATTTTAAAATTAGGCACCGTATGGTAGAATTAGGCGCCCGAGCATAGAATTAGGCATCAGATCATAGAATTAGGCGTCAGATCATAGGATTAGGCGCTAGATTATTGAATTAGGCGCCAGATCATTAAATTAGGCGCCAGATCATTAAATTAGGCTCTAGATGTTAAAATTAGGCGCCAGATGATAGGACTAGAAGCAAAATTCTTGAACTGAACCATAGTCTTGGTCCCCGGTACCAGTGCACCCAGCCCACCTTAATTAAACCTGACTGTCTCTGACAATATCGAGAGAGAGGGAGAGAGAGAGAGAGAGACTTCATAATCCAGCGTTATGAACTCGGGACTCGAGGCCCCGGCTAATAGGGATCTGGACTCGGGTTCGCGCGGCCAGGGGATCAGGCGCCGAGATTGGATGACGCCGCTGGGGAATCCGGAGGAGCCCAGCAGACTTTTATGCTGAGTGTTCGGCTCTCCGATTTTAGCGAGATTTAATGGGATAAAAGATTCGAAGGCCTAGACTTGGTAAAAGATTTATTTGAGACGCGATAAGATGACTGGGATAAAATCTGATTAGACTAGATATGATGCGGCATCAGATGAGACAGACTGCGACAAAATTGGACCGAGACAGATATAACAAAACCCAAAAATTGTTTTCTAAATTAGATACCATGGGAATAGATGCCATGTGATTGGATCTGATTAGATTTTTGGCGAGAAACATTTTTATTAGAACCTGTGAAATTAGGTGTTATGAGATTAGATAACATGAGAATAGAATCCGCGAGATTAGACTCCATAAGATTAGATTCCGTGAGATTAGATCCTATGAGACTATATCCTATGATATTAGATGCCGTGAGGATTCGATCTCATGAGATTAGATACCATGATATTTATTAGATCCCATGAGATTGGATCCCGTGAGATCAGATTCGATCAGATCTAATACAACTAGACTAGACAGCTAGATAGAATCCCGTCGGACAGTAATTAGATCCCGTGAGATTAGATTCCACGAGATTAGATAACTTAAGATAAGATCCCGTGAGATTAGATTTAATCAGATCTAATACAACTAGACTAGACAGCTAGATAGAATCCCGTCGGACAGTAATTAGATCCCGTGAGATTAGATTCCACGAGATTAGATAACTTAAGATAAGATCCCGTGAAATTAGATTTAATCAGATCTAATACAACTAGACTAGACAGCTAGATAGAATCCCGTCGGACAGTAAGTAGATCCCGTGAGATTAGATACCATGAGATTAGACCCCGTGAGATTGGATCCCATGAGAGTAGATCCCATGAGATTAGATGCCATAAGATTACATCCCGTGAGATTAGATTCGATCAGATCTAATACAACTAGACTAGACACAGCTAGATAGGATCCCGTCAGAGAATAAGCATGGAACGAATCTCTATCCCGCTCCAACTGACATCCAACAGACGGAGACGAATACTATTTCAGACTGAGACTGGCAGGCAATTAAATTTGCATGAATGCAAGGAGCGAGAGTCTCCCGTATGCCACACGGCCTTCAACAGCAATTCTGACTAGCTTCGGGACGTGACAAGATTTCCCAAGAAATTTTAAAGATAGAGGAACATGACCGCTTGCCGGCAGTCCTTATCAAAGAAGGCAAAATAGACAGGATAAAATTAGGACGGTTCAAAGATCCCAGACGGAATAGAATCGAATTGAGAAGCTTTTGAGCTCGCTAGAAATCTCTTCTGTCTCTCTCTCTCTCTCTCTCTCTCTCTCTCTCTCTCCAGGCCTTCGCACTTCCTGTATTATTTATTCGGGTTGGGAGAAAATGGAGCAGCAGGCACAGCAGCCGCAACAGTCCCAAGAGTGAGGGGCGGCCATAGGCTTAGTAGAATTTCCAATCGTCCCTCTTTGACTGTGTTGCTTCCGCGCTTAGAAAAGAAGATTTCTTAGAAAATTAGACAGCGAATAATAGGAAAGGCTTGAAGGCTTGTCGTGCGTGTCCGGGGGAGGGGGTCTTTTCTAGCGCAGGAAGTTTCGCCTGATTGCGTAACGGCTGGCTGGGAGATCACTGACACTGGAGGAAGGGCTCGGGGTTCGGAAGCGACGACTTGACGACGTGGTGACCGAACACTCGATACTTCGGTTGCTTGGCGCGACCGACTGCGTTTTATCTTGCCGCTTGACCGGCTCCCGCAGCCTCCAGTTCTCCGCCATCAAATTGTGGCATCCCTTCGACTGACAGCTGCCACGTGCTCCCGGCAGGGGGCGACGGAGACTGGGAGGGGGGGGGCGAGGGATCAGAACGGTTTTGGCCGTGCTGTGGGGAAGCTGGGCGGGTCTGTTCATCATCTCTAAATAGGCCTGTCAGGGGCGCCACTTTAAGCTTGTCGGGGGCGCCACTTTAAGCTTGTCGGGAGCGTCACTTTAAGCTTGTCGGAGGCGCCAGTGTAAGCTTGTCGGGAGCGTCACTTTAAGCTTGTCGGGAGCACCACTTTAAGCTTGTCGGGGGCCAGTTTAAGCTTGTCGGGGGCGTCACTTTAAGCTTGTCGGGGTCGCCAGTTTAAGCTTGTCGGGGGCGTCACTTTAAGCTTGTCGGGGTCGCCACTTTAAGCTTGTCGGGAGCGTCACTTTAAGCTTGTCGGGAGCACCACTTTAAGCTTGTCGGGAGCGTCACTTTAAGCTTGTCGGGAGCACCACTTTAAGCTTCTCGGGAGCGTCACT
Source organism: Macrostomum lignano (assembly GCA_002269645.1). Classification (NCBI taxonomy): domain Eukaryota; kingdom Metazoa; phylum Platyhelminthes; family Macrostomidae; genus Macrostomum; species Macrostomum lignano. The sequence continues at coordinate 41,510 of NIVC01001349.1, forward strand.
TTAAGCTTGTCGGGAGCACCACTTTAAGCTTGTCGGGGGCCAGTTTAAGCTTGTCGGGGGCGTCACTTTAAGCTTGTCGGGGTCGCCACTTTAAGCTTGTCGGGGGCGCCAGCTTTAGGTGTAAGCTTGTCGGGGGCGCCAGTTTAAGGCTTGTCGGGAGCGCTAGTCTGAGCTTGTTGGGGGCGCCACTTTAGGCTTTCTGGGGGCTCCACTTAAGGCTTGTCGGGGGCGCCACTTAAAGCTTCTCGGGGGCGTCACTTTAAGCTTGTCGGGGGCGCCAGCTTTAGGTGTAAGCTTGTCGGGGGCGCCAGCTTTAGGTGTAAGCTTGTCGGGGGCGCCACTTAAAGCTTGTCAGGGGGGCGCCAGTTTAAACTTGTCGGGGGCGCCACTTTAAGCTTGTCGGGGGCGCCACTTTAAGCTTGTCGGGGGCGCCAGCTTTAGGTGTAAGCTTGTCGGGGGCGCCACTTAAAGCTTGTCAGGGGGGCGCCACTTTAAGCTTGTCGGGGGCGCCAGCTTTAGGTGTAAGCTTGTCGGGGGCGCCACTTAAAGCTTGTCAGGGGGGCGCCAGTTTAAGCTTGCCGGGGGGGGGACGCCACTTGTTTTGGAAGGTGCTACTATTTGTCAAATGCATTTTTATTTCAGCTTGTCCAGCAGCACGGCTGCATGCATGCCATAAAAATCCAGCAAATCTTCTTCTTAGTTATCTACCTCGCTGTGTATCTGGGAAAAAATCAAATTCAAATTCAGCAGCGCTTTATTATAAACACGAAATCTTGTCACGGTTTCCAGACTTTAAGAGGGTCTCCTCCGTCTCTCTCTCTCTACCTGCTGCTGCAGCTGAATACACATCGCTAACCTGGCCTGGATTTGAGGACTGCACAGTTCAGATTCACTCTTGATGAATAAATATCAACTACCTCTGCATGACATATGAGGGCTTCTCCTTCTCCATCTGCTGGAGCTGCTGCTGCTACTAGAAGGATGAAGCACCGCCCATCTGTTATCTTGTGCATCTGTTATTTCATCGCTTCATCAATTCCCAATCCTCATCATAGTGTCGGTTTGAGCACGCATATAGGATCTAGTTAGTTGTTAGTCGAGAGCTAGGATTTGAGTTTTTTCCTAGCACTCGATTATTACTTACACTATGCTTAATATCGGTGCGTGCTTAACCACCAGCCTATTTAATTGGTTCAATTAAACGCCTGTAAGAAGAGCTCAGCTTGATCTCATATCAATAATGTGTTACCTCAGTGTGTTGTCAGGTTTTCTCGCTTATCCAAAGCACGTACAGACGGACTGACAAGAGATAAGTTGCTCAGCGATGGCAGCAGGGGATGCAGGGGGATGGGACTCCAGCTCCCCTTGAATCCTTCTGCCCGGCTCATCCCTACAAAGCACTACTAGTTACCCTGCCCTGCACCTGTGTCTCCGCACCGGCCGCAGCGCCAGACTGCCTGTCTCCAATAGTCAACTCACTGCAGCCAGCGCAGACATGCCGCCACCGCCGCCGCAGTCTCCACCGCTCTGCCGCTTCGCTATCGCAGAAAATCGTCAATAAAATGTAAAAAAAAATGCTGACTGGTAGGTAGAGGGGACGTCGCGCCATGGTCACGCCGACAGACCACGGCGGCGGCGGCGGTGGCGGCGCGGCGGCGGCGACAGTCGCGGCAGACAGACAGGTGGCGCGCAGAGGGACGGATCGAGCGGGATAGGAGATGTGGAGCTTACAGGCTCACGGGATCTTGCGATATTGTCATCCTCAATCCCCCTCCCCAGCTGCAGGGCATTAGCAGATAAAAAAATCTCAGAAATCAATCGGGCCGCTAATACGCGTCATCATCACCATGGCAACCGGCTGCAACAGACGGAGCATATGCGTCCCGTGGCGATCCACCCCAATTTCTAAGCAGCAAAACGGCCATCCAATTAATTAAATAATTGAAGGCTTTTGATGAGCGCTGGGGACCCTCAAAATGGCAATCACAGTAATGGAAGGTGTCACATCATTTGCCGCCTCGAGATTCGAGTGAAATCTCTTCTTATTGTCATTATTCGGTATTTTTTATTAGAGGCAGGGGCTGTGAGCAACCCTGGCGCACTTTAAGCGACATTGTCACACAACCGGCGAGAGGCATTACTGCCCATGCCGCTACTCCTCTGAGCAGGCACACAAGCGCGCGGATACGTACGCAGTCATACCATTAGGCATGTACACTTCACTGTGCCTTGGGGTTTGAACCTTAATTGCACGAGCAGAGCCAAGCCGAGATTCCAATTTAGCCCCAAATTAATGCGACTGCACTTGGAATCGAGCCTGGGCCGCTGGCACATCAGAGCGCCGCGATGGACCACTGGGCTACGGCCTTCCTTATTAAACTCTAAGATCAAAAATCATCAAAGCTTAAAATTGAAGCCAAATATTCAGGCACTAAATAATAGCTTAAAACGTAGATTAACTTCTAGAAAATATAGTTGCTATGGCAACTAAGCGCAGCGTGAAGACGCGTGGAAATTCAAAATAGTTTCAAAGATTATTTTTATCTGGATCTAATTATGCGATTAAATAAAGGGAAACCCAATCAAACTCCCATGCCTGCCTTTGTCTAATTCTAATCTGCTTCTAGTTGAAAAAAACAGAACAAAGCAGGTAAAGTGGCTCGCTTGATGAAGAGTAGATAAATAAAGGTAAATATCAACATGAAGTATTATTTGAGTTGCCGATGCATTTCGTCCATTTGCATTAGGACATCGTCAGGGTCTTTTTATTGAGAAACAATTTGAACGAATATTCAGTATATATAGATAGTTGTGTAGAAAAAATACTAACTAAACTAAAAACTATTTAATTGGAGTTAAATTGAAGGAGCAGTAAGTGGGCGCAGGGCCCAAACCGATATATTTATAGAACATTTAACTTTGGGGGGTTGAGCCTAGAATAATAAAGAGAGGGGGTGGAGTGCGCGACTGAAGAGAGAGGCGAGAATGGAGAGCCAATCAGAAGGCAGCAAGGGAGAGAGAGATAAGAATAACAAGATTGAGCTGGACAGAGAAGAGAGAAAACAGAGTAAACAGAGACAAGTGAAGGTGAACTAAAGAAATGACTAGGAAAGTCGCGACAAGTTGAGAGTAACAAGAGTAGTTGAATTGAGTTTTTAATTGATGGTTTAAAACTTGTACATAGTAATCAATTTTTGATACAGTATTGGTTGGGTAAAGTGCATATCAGTTTCAAGCCAGTCCGGTCATTGACAAATCAGCTAAAAAATTCTGAGTTGACGGCTAGCCCCACCCATCGCAAGTTGGTTATTTAACGTGGGCTGTTTGGTCTTAATGTACAGGGCTTCTAATAGGCAGAGCATGTGATCTCTATTACAAAAATCAATAGCCTTTATCATTTCGTGTGGTTCAGCCTCACAACAAGAATTGCAGGTCCGTAAAGCTGCTCCGTAAAGACTTAAACACTCAAATCCGTGTTGTGTTTCGCACCGAAAAGATTGCTAAGTTTGTCTGCAAGTTGAAATCCAGTGTTCCACGTCCTCTCGCGGCTGGTGTCGTGTATAAATTTGTTTGCTCTGAGGACCAGAGCATCTCCTACATAGGAAAAACTAAACGACACTTATACACGAGGGTCAGAGAGCACTGGCTAAAAAACTCTGCTATTAACGAACACCTGCTTACCTGCAATTCTTGTTGTGAGGCTGAACCACACGAAATGATAAAGGCTATTGATTTTTGTAATAGAGATCACATGCTCTGCCTATTAGAAGCCCTGTACATTAAGACCAAACAGCCCACGTTAAATAACCAACTTGCGATGGGTGGGGCTAGCCGTCAACTCAGAATTTTTTAGCTGATTTGTCAATGACCGGACTGGCTTGAAACTGATATGCACTTTACCCAACCAATACTGTATCAAAAATTGATTACTATGTACAAGTTTTAAACCATCAATTAAAAACTCAATTCAACTACTCTTGTTACTCTCAACTATCTATATATACTGAATATTCGTTCAAATTGTTTCTCAATAAAAAGACCCTGACGATGTCCTAATGCAAATGGACGAAATGCATCGGCAACTCAAATAATACTTCATGTTGATATTTACCTTTATTTATCTACAGAACAAAGCATTTGCCTCGCCGTCTAAAGAAGAAAAGGAAAAAGAGAGATGGGCAAAGAGCTGCGTTGTTTCACCGTTGACCGAGGACAAACATGAATGGGAAGTGAACTGGGGGTAAACTCCCCTCAACTGCTTAGGAACTGGACTAGTCATGCGGTACGCACTTCGCTTCAACCAAAAACTGGCGCGCCTCTCCAGGCAGAGAGGGGCAGCAGAATGCGGGATATTAAAAAATTATTTGCAAGGTTCGCTTGGCCGCGGAGACAATGCCCGCCAGTTCCAGGCGGACCACCCGCTAAGAGAGCGAGAGGGCATGGGATTTTCCATACTGATTCGTAGCTTAAAAAGCTGAACCTCTGTCTGTCTGTCTGTCTTAGTGTCTGTCTAAGTGTCTGTCTGTCTTAGTGTCTGTCTGTCTGTCTGTCTAAGTGTCTGTCTGTCTGTCTTAGTGTCTGTCTAAGTGTCTGTCTGTCTTAGTGTCTGTCTGTCTAAGTGTCTGTCTTAGTGTCAGTCTAAGTGTCTGTCTGTCTTAGTGTCTGTCAGTATCTGACAATAAGAAAGTCAGGGCCGCTGTACACCCTGTGTGAGCTCGTGCCAGCATACGTATTTGTGTGCACAAATGCTACACTGCATATCACATTGCTTTACTAATAAAGAACTCAAAATGCTGCAGTCGACTCACCAAACTGACGCGAGCTGTCAGCCACCAATCCGACTGTCGGATGCACCTGGATTGTCAGCAGCAGCGGCAGCAGCGGCAGCAGCGGCAGCAGCGGCAGCAGCTGAGGCCATTTTGTTTCTGCCGATGGCCGCGGCGCCCACATGACCGTCTGCTGTGGTTTTGATGCGGCAGCTGGACTTGAGGGCGGGTCGGGACACTGGCACCTGGGCTGAAAGTTAGTATGAAGGGCAAATTGAGCTATTCTGTATTAGTGTTCCCTTTTGGATCGCTTTCGCTGTCTGTCTGTCTGTCTGTCTGTCTGTCTGTCTGTCTGTCTGTCTGTCTGTCTGTCTGTCTGTCTGTCTGTCTGTCTGTCTGTCTGTCTGTCTGTCTGTCTGTCTGTCTGTCTGTCTGTCTGTCTGTCTGTCTGTCTGTCTGTCTGTCTGTCTGTCTGTCTGTCTGTCTGTCTGTCTGTCTGTCTGTCTGTCAGTCTGTCTGTCTGTCTGTCTGTCTGTCTGTCTGTCTGTCTGTCTGTCTGTCTGTCTGTCAGTCTGTCTGTCTGTCTGTCTGTCTGTCTGTCTGTCTGTCTGTCTGTCTGTCTGTCTGTCTGTCTGTCTGTCTGTCTGTCTGTCTGTCTGTCTGTCTGTCTGTCTGTCTGTCTGTCTGTCTGTCTGTCTGTCTGTCTGTCTGTCTGTCTGTTGGTCTGTCTGCCTGCCTGTCTGCCCACTTGTCCGTCTCAATGTATTTCAGCCAGTATTACGTCACACTGCGCCCTACACGCTGCGAATGGCGTGCATCAACTCTCTAAATAATTAATAGGCGAAAAACGAAGAACAAAAAATTTCCCCGTCAGTAAAAATGAAAACAGAAAATTAATTTAAGCCTGACTCATCCAGCCGAGGGGGAAGGTAAATGGATTAGATCTGTCGCTGACCAGCTGGGTTCCCCCAGACTCCCAGCGTCATCCTGACCGCAGGTTCAGGTGAGCGAGCGAGTAAGGTAGGAGAAATTGAAGACGTAAGATGCGTCCGAGTCCTGCTCAAATCCAAATGAAACACGACAGTCGGCCAGGCTGGGGGAATCGAGCTGTGGCCAGGCCCTGAGCAACCCGAGAGCAGGGCGGCCTGCCGCACACAGATAATAGCAGACCGGAGCAGCAGCTGAGAACCCCCGCGAGTATCTCAATGTATCGCCCTCTCGGTTGCAGGCAATATTACGTAACTAGTTAAGGTAGGATTAATGCAGGAAGCTGGGAGCATCATCATCAACTCGGCTGCAGATGGCACGCATTTGGCGGCATGACTGAGTAAGTGGGCCGTCCCTGCTGCACAGGAATTCTGTCTCCCAGCTCCCATGCTCAGCCTCCTGGCTGCATGTGATGTAGGATGTAGCGGGCATTCGAAGCCAGTTGGTTGAGCAAGAGTTGACTCAGGTTCAATAGCAATAGCTTCTGGTTTCGTAGAAACTTAAGAAGCTCACGAAGATCTTACTGTTTTGTTGGTATCCACCCGTACCATGGGGCGCGGAGTAGCCCTGCGTCACGACTCCTGGTTCGCACTCATGAAGGCCAACTCCCAAGGCACAGTGAAGTGTACATGTCTGACGATTAGAAAGTCAGGGACGATGTACACCCTGTGTGAGCGTGTGCCTGCGTACGTATCCGCGCGCTTGTATGCCTGCTCAGGGAGTCGGCGGAATGGGCAGTAATGCCTCTCGCCGGTTGTGTGCCAATGTCGCTTAAAGTGCGCCAGGGTGCACACAACCCCCCCTGCCTCTAATAAAAAAAGAGCTCTTAATCTTGGAATTGTGTTTAAAAAATCGGCCTTCAAAAAAGTTGTATTCAAGGTTAGAGAGGAGATTCGACAGCTCCGCTTGAAGCTTGGGACTGAAGTGGATGGTGGGTTGGAGATGAGACTGGGATGGAATTAATTCCTAAAAGTGTCAATTAAACTTTCTCGCCTTCAGCTGCAGCACTGAGATCGACAACAAATGGAGCTTTAAAAAATGCTTCAGACTCATGGGAATTGGGAAATCTAGCGCCTGGTATCTTGAAGGGAAGAGAGTTCGAACTCGACACGGCCTGGCGAGCGGTAATTGTGTATAGTGTGCCAGAGTGGGCGAGTGGGCGAGTGAAATAGAAGTACAAATTGCCTGGCAGTTGGCCCAAGTGTCTCGAAGAGTTCGTGCTCGCGGGGAAACCGAGTGGGAAGAGACTAATTGCGATGGTGTTGGGAAAAGGGGGGATGGCGGAATGGGGAGAAAGTCGAGGAAATTAGAATGGAGCTGCTGCGAAGGGGAGATTCTGTGCCTCCTTCATCCTTGTCCCCGCCTGTCCGTTCCCTGGCTGCTGGCCCCCCCAAACACATTGGGCAAAAATGTTGTCAGTCAGGAGGGTGTGGGAGAATTCTCGATCGAATCCAGTTTTTATCCTCAGAAGATTATATAAAAATCGTTAATAAAGTCTTAGTGACGGATCCAAATGGGTCTGAGGGGTCAACTGACCCCTTCAGAGAAAATCAACGGCGTCATATGACCACCCCGGAGACTCAGAGAAGCCCTATTATTTACCTTTTTGATAGCAATATAGAGATTCTAATTCTGTATAATCTATATTCGAGTTTGGAGTCAGTGTCGGATCTACAGGGGTCGTAAAGGGTCAGCTGACCTCCCTCTAAGAAAATCAGGGGCTCATGACCACCCCTCCTCCCCTCATTAAAAATTTATCTCTTTGGTTTTGATTTAACTTGGGGTTTCTCGTCTCGTTGTTTAAATTTGCCGACCGTGGCGGATCCAAGGCGGGTGGGGGTCGAGGGAGTGAGATGACCACCCCCAGGGAGGTCTAGGGAGTCAGCTTACCTCCCCGGAAGGGGTCGAGGGAGTCAGTTGACCTCCCCGGTCGAAGGAGCCATCTGATTACCCCGGGGGAGGGGGAGGGTTGGGGGAGTCAGCTGATCAACCCGGGGGTCGAGGGAGTCAGCTGACCCCCCGGGGACAATCGTGGATCGGCCCTAGTCAGCCATGGCGGAATGGAGGCTCTCGTAAAAAATGCCTCACGCGAGCTGAGCAGTCGCGTGGACCAGCGGATTAGCGCTAATCCAGCGAGCGAGGAATAGCAAAATGAAGGGGTCTGCTGAGGGGGTCAGGGGACAAACAAATGGCTAGAAATTCCTATCCGATTGAAGATAATTAGTTTCAGTCCCTCGGCAAAAACAACAAACCCGCCGAATTCAAATCTGCTTGGCCTGACCCGGCCGTTTCTAGGAAATTTCTGCGCGATAAAACAAAAAATGCTATTTTTTGGTTTGGTTTGACGAGGGGAAATCGAAAATTTAAATCCCGCTCAGCTTTTAGCTTTTTTCCTCTCTGTCGTAACTCATCGGATTGGGGTGCTTGTGCCTTTTCGGTTCAGATTGCTTTTTTATAGTTTCCAGGTTGTACCATTCTGTGCCTGCTCACCTCGCTTGAAATGCTAAAGGATTATGTTGCTGAGTTCAGGATTAGCGGCAGTCCCACTCATCCACGCTGAGGGCAACAGCATTGGGGAAAATCTTCCCAAAGTACTTTCTTGTACCAGCTATACAATGCAAGCAGATTGTGGCTCAAGTCTCTCCAGCAGATTGATGCGATTTCTCTTGCATACTTGACCCTCCCCCTTCTGGAGCAGATCCCGCTGATGCTCAATCAGTACGCCGCATGCCTCTGGCCCCAAATCTTGAAATTTATGACTGGGTTAGCCTCAGCCTGCTCAGCTTCTTCTCAAGGCATCGATCATGCAGGATGAGCAGCACTTTCTTGCATAAAAAACATGACAGCTCAGCGAGTGCTGGCCGAGTGATGAGCTTGGATCTGTGTAGCTTCACAACACTCAGCTTCACAAACCTCGTAGCTTCACAACCATCATAGCTTCACAGCCCTCGTAGTTTCACAACCCTCGTAGCTTCCCAACCATCATAGCTTCACAACCCTCGTAGCTTCACAACCCTCGTAGCTTCACAACCCTCGTAGCTTCACAACCCTCGTAGCTTCACAACCTTCGTAGCTTCACAACCCTCGTAGCTTCACAACCTTCGTAGCTTCACAACCCTCGTAGCTTCACAACCCTCGTAGCTTCCCAACCATCATAGCTTCACAACCCGTGTAGCTTCACAACCCGTGTAGCTTCACAACCCGTGTAGCTTCACAACCCGTGTAGCTTCACAAACCGTGTAGCTTCACAACCCTCATAGCTTCACAACACTCAGCTTCACAACCCTCGTGTAGCTTCACAACCCTCGTAGCTTCACAACACTCAGCTTCACAACCCTCGTGTAGCTTCACAACCCTCGTAGCTTCACAACCCTCGTAGCTACACAACCCTCGTAGCTACACAACCCTCGTAGCTACACAACCCTCGTAGCTTCACAACCCTCGTAGCTTCACAACCCTCGTAGCTTCACAACCCTCGTAGCTACACAACCCTCGTAGCTTCACAACCCGTGTAGCTTTACAACCCTCGTAGCTTCACAACCCGTGTAGCTTCACAAACCGTGTAGCTTCACAACCCTCATAGCTTCACAACACTCAGCTTCACAACCCTCGTAGCTTCACAACCCTTGTAGCTTCACAACCCGTGTAGCTTCACAACCCTCGTAGCTACACAACCCTCGTAGCTTCACAACCCGTGTAGCTTCACAACCCTCGTAGCTTCACAACCCGTGTAGCTTCACAACCCGTGTAGCTTCACAACCCTCGTAGCTTCACAACCCGTGTAGCTTCACAACCCGTGTAGCTTCACAACCCTCGTAGCTTCAAAAAGTAAAATCTAATAAGTTTCACAGCCTCTAAAGTGTCAAGCCTTAGCTACACAAAACTGACAACTCAAGGCGCTGTTTAGCTATTCTGTTTGACAACTCAAACTAGAACAGCTGAGTTCACGCTCCCAACTCAGCACTTTGCGCCAAGCAACCAGCTCACTGCATCATCTGGCAGAGTCTCAAGAAGGCCTTGGCATCGTCGGGCCCACAATGCCCGGTGCCGGAAGACGCTACCGATCGTAAATCAGACGCGCTGAGAGGCTGAGGCAGGCGCTCAGATCTCATTCTTCATCAGCCACCCCCCTCCTCTCTCTGATCTGATTGTCGGCAGCTCTATTGAGAGACCCGACTCCCGCTTGACCCCCCGGCACCCCTTGCACTGTCTGCTTCCAGCTGCTGGCCAGTTCTCTCTTCCGGCGGCTGTGGAGGCTGCCTGGGACAGAAGAGTTCAGAGGATTAGGAAGCGGTTAATCCATCACTGGGCCGGGACCGCAGGCGGCCTACCTAATTGAATTAAGCGCCAGGTTTAATGGCCAGCCGCCCGGGTCGCAGATGCCGAGCCTGTTTGAAAATCCGCCGTCTTCTCCCTCGCCTCTCAGTGGCGATGAAAAATCCCCAAATAGGAAATTGGGGGAAAAGGGATCGAAGCGGAGACAGAGAAGAGCCGACTGTAAGAAGGATTAATCATTTTTTTTCTGTTATTTTTCCCTCGAATTTGTCCGCCGAGAATTCGCAGAGAGGAGGGAAAGAGGCGAATTAACTGAAAATTTGTTTATTCCTTCTTTGCCAAGAGGAAATTGGAGATGAAAAATCGAGGGGGGGGGTCCATCAGTCTCACAAAGGACTGAAAAAACTGAAAAATCTCTTCTTCAAACAGGCCGGCACGCAACTGGGACTCCTCGGGATCCCGGAGACAATCTGCTGCATCAGTCTCGGGATTCTGAGGACTGCTCGCTTGGGACAGCTCTGACACGCATTGTCAGGAATGATATCTTTCAGGGAGAATGTTTTTGGCGATTGGGGCTGCTTGTTGTCACAACTGGGGACCAGTTGTAGCCATTCTCACTCTTGCTAATAGGCTCACGACATCCATTTCTGTCCCAAACTGTGTTCGCACGAAGCGTAGCATCTGCCTGTGTGTGTTCAGGATGGGCTTCCAATTATCAGGTGTGCTGACTATCCACTGTATTCTGGGGTGCGCAGAAGTGACTGGGGGTCGACCGCGATCTCTCGCACCTGTACAAACACGTGTCCCCGCCCCCACAGCCTGCATGCCACTTGGCTGCTGCACACGACAGCTTGGGAGACGGCCCTGCCCTGCCCAGGGCCACGCCTCCTCCTTGCTCACCTAAAGTTGACAAGGCTCAGTGGCGTGTTTGCAGTGAGTCCCGGACTCTCTCTCTCTCTCTCTCTCTCTCTCTCTCTCTCTCTCTCTCTCTCTCTCTCTCTTTCTCTCTCTCTCTCTCTCTCTCTCTCTCTCTCTCTCTCTCTCTCTCTCTCTCTCTCTCTCTCTGTCTTCCAACTCTTCTCGACTAATTGAAGCCAGAAGCCACGCAGCCAGTTTAACCAAAATCCCGCGCAATGCATGTTGCAGCTGAGAGTGGCTGCTGCGCCAAATGAAAGCGGGAAAGCTATAAACTTTTCAAGCACCTTGTCTGGAAGCTTTTAGCTAGAGAAAAATTGAGAGAAAGGACAGCTAATGCTTTGTAATTGGAGAATTTGGAATTTAAAGGCACTTTTTTGGGGGGAAGAATTATTTAGAAAGGACTCCTGGAAAGGAGAGATTTTCAGGGGGAACTCTCATTCTCGAGGTAGACTCTCAAGTGAAATTCCTAGGGTAGAATCTCAAGCGAGACCAGGGTAGACTCTCAAGTGAGACTGCCAGGGTAGACTCTCAAGTGAGACTGCCAGGGTAGACTCTCAAGTGAGACTGTCAGGGTAGACTCTCAAGTGAGACTGCCAGGGTAGACTCTCAAGTGAGACTGCCAGGGTAGACTCTCAAGTGAGACTGCCAGGGTAGACTCTCAAGTGAGACTGCCAGGGTAGACTCTCAAGTGAGACTGCCAGGGTAGACTCTCAAGTGAGACTGCCAGGGTAGACTCTCAAGTGAGACTGCCAGGGTAGACTCTCAAGTGAGACTGTCAGGGTAGACTCTCAAGTGAGACTCCCAGGGTTAGACTCTCGGAAGAGACTTTCATGAGAACTCTCAGATTTGACTCTAAGGAGTGTCTCCCATGAGACCAAAGGGACTCCCAGACTCTCAAAAAGACTCTCAGGGAAAATGTCACACAGACAATTAGGGGGAGGTCACTCCCAGGGGGACGAGAGACACCCAAGAGAGACTCTCTCAGAGAACTCTTGGAACAATCATAAACATGAGCATGCTTTTTTGCTTGAAACATTGTCACTTGTAATTCTATCGAAAATCGTAAACGTTAATTTTAACTGAGTGGTTTGTAACTCTGTATAGACTGTAAAAAAGGAAACAGTCAATCCTATTCAGAATGATACACACTAATTTCCCTGTTGCTACCCTGTTGCCACGCGGATAAATTCCAAGCGTGTAATGATATAGATAGATAGACAAAGAGGTCGGTCGTTACGTTATTCAGTCAATTCGAAACAGGCTAAAGCGATTTAGAAGCGATGGAGACAGACAGTCAGCCACATCAACCACCCATTCCCATGGGGAGACCCGGGAGCTCGCCAAATAATTACAAATTTTCCCCTATCTCGCTTCCTTCTCTGCCTTTCGATAAACCGTTGGGAGCTTTTCAATTTTTCTCATTAGCTGACATTGGTGTGGCACAGCAAGGGGGCCGCAGTGACGGACAGATGTGGTGGGGAGTCTGCATATCTGCATGGCGTTGGCATGTCAATGGGGCTGGTTGGCAACTATAGCTTGGAATAGCTACATAGTCTCCAGCATTCTGATTCACTCTCAAGTCCTCAAGGGAGGGAATTGGCTGTGGCTCTTCCTCTGGCTAGCGGTATAACTTGAGTGCACAAATCCCGCTCGGACTGGCGCCAATGTTTTAACGGATTTGAGAAACCCTTGATGCGAATTTTATGCTGAAAAGGAAACCGGCAACGATTCTGAAACTGGTCATGACTAAACCCTGACAGAAGGCTTCTTTCTCTCCCTCCCTGACCTGCTCACGCTGGGGCAAAACGCTACAAAAGCAGAGGGGAGTCTGGTCGTGTTCGTGCCTCAGCTCGTCACTCGCTTTCCTGTTTCTGAAGCCCCACACCGAGTTATGAGACTTATTCTCATTAATTCATATGAGCTATAGTATTCGTTATTAATAACCGTCTTTATGAAAGTCGAACTGGAGGTGTGCGCGTGACGCAACAGCATACGGAAAACTGGGCTGGTATGGCGTGGACTCATCGGGCCGTGAAAAGTTGAGAGAAGAGGGGATAGAGAGAGCATCGTGAGTCCCGATACTGGGGCTAGACTTGAGCTTCAAGAGTCGTCGGGCCTCTCACTCTCGTTCTATTTCTCCTGCACGACATGCTTTTTGACAGAATGCGATTCATAGATTCTGGGTTGTCAAGATGACAAATTTGCATTGTACAACTGGCTTCGATCCATTGAGGGAATCATCAATCAGCAATACAGATGCAGATATGGAGATATGTTGAGAATGTTTCGCTTCCTAGGAATTAGTGGGTGCCGGTTCTCTATCTTTCTCTCTCTCTCTCTCTCTCTCTCTCTCTCTCTCTCTCTCTCTCTCTCTCTCTCTCTCTCTCTCTCTCTCTCTCTCTCTCTGTCTGCCTCTCTCTCTCTCTCTCTCTCTCTCTCTCTCTCTCTCTCTCTCTCTCTCTATCTATCTATCTATCTATCTATCTATCTATCTATCTATCTATCTATCTATCTATCTATCTATCTATCTATCTATCTATCTATCTATCTATCTATCTATCTATCTATCTATCTATCTATCTATCTATCTATCTATCTATCTATCTATCTATCTATCTATCTATCTATCTATCTATCTATCTATCTATCTATCTATCTCTCTATCTATCTATCTATCTATCTATCTATCTATCTATCTATCTATCTATCTCTCTATCTATCTATCTATCTATCTATCTATCTATCTATCTATCTATCTATCTATCTATCTATCTATCTATCTATCTATCTATCTATCTATCTATCTATCTATCTATCTATCTATCTATCTATCTATCTATCTATCTATCTATCTCTCTCTCTATCTATCTATCTATCTCTCTATCTATCTATCTATCTCTCTCTCTTTCTCTCTCTTGCGTGTTACCCTTTTTTTTTTTTACCCGGCTTGCAAACGAAAAAAGCGGAATTTAAGCCAAGCTTCAAACCGGCAGTCCATCAGATTGGCATTGATCCAGTTAAATTGAAAATTTCTAAATTACAGTACTTGAAGCTTCAAGGCCCCAATACACCCGACCGAGGGCAGTTCAGCTATTCAGATTCGTATCAAAGCTTTTACGTAACTCGAAATTTGAATTTGACTCAGTGGGGCAAGCGGGTCACAAATGCGTACGACTGCCAAGAGGAGAGATTTTAGCGAAATTTGAAGGCCAATGCTTTGTATACGATTATCTGATTGCAGTGGAATCTACCCAGTTAGGAATAGAGCCTACCCAGATCGGGGTGTAGAACCTACCCAGCTCGGAGTGTAGAACCTACCCAGCTCGGAGTGTAGAACCTACCCAGATCGGTGTGTAGAACCTACCCAGATCGGGGTGTAGAACCTACCCAGCTCGGAGTGTAGAACCTACCCAGATCGGAGTGTAGAACCTACCCAGATCCGGGTGTAGAACCTACCCAGCTCGGAGTGTAGAACCTACCCAGATCGGAGTATAGAACCTACCCAAATCGGAGTATAGAACCTACCCAGATCGGAGTATAGAACCTACCCAGATCGGAGTATAGAACCTACCCAGATCAGAGTAGAACCTACCCAGTTCCGAGTAGAACCTACCCAGATCGGAGTAGAACCTACCCAGATCGGAGTAGAACCTACCCTAATCGGAGTGTAGAACCTACCCAGATCGGAGTATAGAACCTACCCAAATCGGAGTATAGAACCTACCCAAATCGGAGTATAGAACCTACCCAGATCGGAGTAGAACCTACCCAGATCAGAGTAGAACCTACCCAGTTCCGAGTAGAACCTACCCAGATCGGAGTAGAACCTACCCAGATCGGAGTATAGAACCTACCCAGATCAGAGTAGAACCTACCCAGTTCCGAGTAGAACCTACCCAGATCGGAGTAGAACCTACCCAGATCGGAGTATAGAACCTACCCAGTTAGGAATAGAACCTACCCAGATCGGAGTAGAACCTACCCAGATCGGAGAATAGAACCTTCCCAGTTAGGAATAGTACCTACCCAGATCGGAGTAGAACCTACCCAAATCAGAATAGAACCTACCCAGATCGGAGTAGAACCTACCCAAATCAGAATAGAACCTACCCAGATCGGAGTAAAACCTACCCAAATCAGAATAGAACCTACCCATATCGGAGTAGAACCTATTATTATTAAAAATAGGACCTATAAAATTATTATTGTGTACTATAAAAGAGCCGCTTAATAAACTTCTACTGAAAGCAGGAGCTACGATAGCTTCAGCCCGGTGGTTAAGCAATAAAACTGGAGCCCTACCAACTTTAATAGCTTACCTAGATAAGCAATTATGATGATGAACAAAGAGGTTCTCGGGTAATTTCCCCAATTTAATGTCTTTATAGAAGCTTCCAAAGTAAGTCCCTTTTGTGCTGACCAGGATAGCCTACTTCCGGGGATCTGCCATTATTGGTATCCCCCAATATGGCCTTCCCTCCATATCAGATTAAATTAACGCCGGATAAAATCTCATGAAGAAAAAACCGGCAGAACAGCCAACCCCTCCCTCCCCAGCATCAGAAATTAAGTTGAATTTCACGAGCAGCCAGAGTCCGAGACACTCTCCACCCCCGAGGGGCTTCGACTGGGATTAAGAGGCAGGACAGGGGGGAGACGGTGAGAGGCGCGAGAGGCGGATGATATCAAGAAGGCAAAGAGAAAGGGGGAATGATGCCAAAATTCGAATTCGGCTTGGCCCAATCTCCCATTTCTTGGCCGGCCGGCCGTAATCAGCAACAGCAGCAGCGGCCGCCAGGGTTAACCATTTTATTGGGGGGGGGGCTTGGACCCCCCCCCCCCAGGACTCAGCGGGGAAGAAAGAAACCGGGGCAAAGAATTTGAGCACAGTCTCTGCCTTCTTATCTTGGAAAATAGAGGGTTTCCATTTTGAAATCCCCCTGAGAGAGTGAGAGGGGGTGGGGTGGAAACGTGATACCAGGAGAGAGAAGAGAAGAGAGCGGAGAGCGGGATGAGACGTCTTCTTGGTCATTTTATTCCCACAG
>NIVC01001349.1:62500-79260 GCA_002269645.1 Macrostomum lignano
ATCGGAAGAATGCTGTGACTCATCAAGCTTCATTCAGCGGATCGCCAGTTTTTGATTTATCGAATTAGATTGGTGAATGGAGTAACAAACTGTTTTTTGGTTGACAATAGTAGCTTTAATTTTAATTATTTTTGGAGTGTGGGAAATGCGAAATAGTGATTGAAAATATACTCGGTTAAAGAAGCATGACGCAGATGTTTGCCAATTGAAAAAGTAGCAAATTTTTTCTACTTTGTGAAAATTGATTTCGAAATTTTGCTATTCCAAACCCCGGAGATCAGTAGCCGGATGTCCTAAAGCAAACCTCTGTCTCCGCAGACAGACCCCTCTCTTTCAACCTACAGTCGGATGTCCTAAGACAACTTCCCTTCTTGTGATCTCCGGGCCGGATAGCAGAGTCAGTGCCGTAGGATGTCCGGGAGAGACATCTCAAAGTGCCCGGACAATGCAAAGCAGCTCAAGATATCCGGGAAGGAGAAAACAAAGCAGGTTTTTTGCTGGCAGTATCCGGGCGGATATCGTAAGTGCGTTCGGATATCCGGGCCAGACAAAAAAACCCCGGATAGTCTAAAGTGTAACACCCCCAAGCGCCTCTGGTGGATCCACTGTAATGGTTAGGCCCGCTATCTCGTACGGCGGCCTGATCTGGGCTAGCGCCCTGCAGATGAAGACCTGCCTGGAGGCTCTCAGGAGAGCGCAAGGGCGCGCATGTCGCACGATCATGAGCGCCCCCGTCTGCTCCTTACGATGGCCTCAACGCCTTCCTCAACATTCCCCCGCTGGACATCTTTGTCCGCAGGGAAGCGGCTAAGCCTCCCCACCGTCTGATTTACGCCAGCATTCGTTTCCTGCCCAATAGGGCCATGGCGAAGCGCAAGCTCCTGCCTCACGCCGACCTCTGCCTCAAAGACTTGAGAGACAGCGGCGGGCTCCACGTCTTATCTGACGGTGAACCCCGCACTCTCAATCTCCTTCAGCGCTACAAGGTCACCATCCCCTCTAGGGATGCTGCCACTGACCACTGGAATTTCCAGGAGGTGCATTGGTACACGGACGGATCCATCAAAGCTATGCCGGCTTTGGGTCTGCATCACGGCTCACGACTCTACACGATCTTTCAGAAGGAAGTCCTTGCTATCAGCTCCTGTGAAGCAAAATCGGAAGGATATCCGAGCCCTTGTCATGACCTTCACTGGCCATGGCTACCTCGCTAGGTACTGCTTCCTCCTAGGCGATCTCGAGAGCGAACTTTGCCTTTTTTGCGAGTACGACAATGAAGATGCTCAGCACTTTGTTTGTCACTGCCCTTTCTTTACCAGAGACCGGCTACGCTACCTCGGGCCGAACCCGTCCATTGACGAGGTCTGCCAGCCCGACAGCATCTCACGGCTCATCCAGTTCCTTCGGGCGACAAGACGAGCCACTTTCTTCCCCACGGAAGATCACGCTGCAGGACGGACCGGCGGACCACCCTGACCGCCCCCACGCCTCTGCCTGTCTGCGGGCCTTCAGGGGCTAGCGGAATGGGCGACCCTCACCTCCCCGTTGTGTCTACGAACCACCCTGCAGCTAAATCAAGTAAGTCTGTCTGGTTTGCTCTCATTAGGTGCCGCCCGCCGATAAAAGTGCGTCTGTCTGTTCGCTTTCAGAGCCTAGCACAGTGGCGTAGAGTCCTACGCAGAGTAGTGCGCGCCTGTCCCTGCCGGTAGGGTGCCTACAGCGTCAGCAGCAGCACCTCCTGCACCGGCTGCGGGCAGTAGGACTCGGCAGGGATGATGCGGCCTGGGACAGGACAGCCCTGTGCTGCCATACAGTGCCGCATTGGTGACTCGCTCTTGAAGGTGGCGCGCAGCAGGCCAGCACGCGCCGCCTCGACCTGCTGTTCGAGCGATTCCGTCAGCGTCCCGGTCTCGGCGCATTGTACAACAGGACGGTCTCGATGGGGGGGCATCAAAAACCCGAAAATCACAACTCCGAAAGTTCTAGCAATGTCCAACACTATTTTGGTTTTCGGAGTTGTGATATTTCGGGTTTATGATGTGTGTTGCTATCAATTTCGGAGTTATGATACTTCGGGTTTATGATATTTCGGGTTGGTGATATTTCGGGTTTATGATATTACAGGTTTATGATATTAAAGGTTCATGATATTTCGGGTTTATGATGGCGACCCGTCTCGATCACCGCCAGGTAAGGCCTCGGACTGCAGGACAGCCTTCACGGAACAAGAGGCAGCTCAGGCAAGTTCACGGCGACGTCGCAGATCCTACTAGCGACCGTCAAGCACTGGAACGCCGAGGTAGACGAACTGACATTGTACTTAGCTCTGATTGGCTGACAGAGAAACAGCACTGACATTGTACATAGCTCTGATTTGCTGACACAGAAACAGCACTGACATTCTACTTAGCTCTGATTGGCTGACAAATTTACTTAACTATAGAACTAAAACAAAATTTCAAGTGATTTAAACCTTCACAGTATCCCCGTATTGCAAAATCTACTTTAATAACGAAATTTATTTGAAATTTGCTTCAATGCAAATAAACAGCTCAAAAACAGACAATTTTTGAACAGGGAGCATGGGCTCAAGAAGCTTTGTAAGGTCACGCAGTTGAACGGGAATATAATAAAGCATTAGCCAGAATACACTGCGTCAATGTGAACGTATAATAATGCACACTAAAGTGTCTGGGTGGATGTACTTTTGTTCATGCGAATTTCTAATTCGAGCCTTGATTTGATGTGGGAGGGCGATGTAGCTGAACTATCGGCAATGAGAAGCAGAATTTATATGCGTTCATAGTAATCCTCATTACAGTTTAACTATTAATTGTTTTTTTCCTAAAGCCACAACGGTAAAACTGATATTACTTAAGGCATTAGAAACGATCTATCTGCTTGTTAGCTAGGAAATAAACTCCGTTCAAAGTTAAGCAAATATTTTTCAGACAAAAAATTGCTTGCAAATTTTAGGATTATTAAATATTGTCTATTATAAACGAAAAGGGGAGGGTGAAGCAGAAGACACTGTGGAACAAAGCCAACTAATTTTTTACACTGAGAAGCAATGAGATCTTTCTTACAAACAAACGAGCGTAAAAAATCAAATTTAAAACACATTATTTACCGATGTAGTTAAGTAAAACAAACTTGACACAACTAAGCTTTCGCCCCAAAATCTGCGTTAGAAAAGCTCATTAAATTGTCACGTTTTTTCATACAAATTGGCGGAAATTCTAACAAAGATAACTGTTTAAATCTATTCCATTAATTTCCAAGAAAATTTACGCGCACAACCCGGAAAACACCGGAAGTTTACTATAAAAAATCCTTTTTTCCAATTCCTAATGTTTGAATCCACAGTTTATGGGGATTAAATATTGAAATAATACACAAGATTTTGTCCGCAGTTTGCGAACAAAGCCGGTTAGCAGAGACGGTGCGCAGAAAAAAATAATTAAAATTTGTTTAAATACGCGACTTGACCGCAGTATTAAGTCGCTTCTGGTGTCGTTAGGAGGGACAACTGTGATTAAATATGTCTTCTTTTGCGAAAGAATTGTCACTTAAAGCGAAGTAACACGTCGAATAGAAGAAAATTGCAAACACGAAGTTGGAGAATGCCGAACTCTTATTTCTAAAACAGTAGCAGAAAATCATGAGACAGAGGACAATGATGGAGCTATGAATAAAAGATGCTGACGACCCCAAGTTTCAGGCGGAACAAATCTACTTCTATCTGGTGATCTTTTTCCTTAGTTCGAAATGGTTTTTCTGGTGCTAGGATTCTTTCAAAACCCCATCGCCTAGCTGTTGGCCTCATCTTCTTGATGCTGCTGCTGCTGCTCGCCATGTCCCTCTTGCTCGTGCAGCAGCCCCATCTCCTTGCGAGTTTTGTAGCCCTTGAAGCCTGAAATGTGCGATAGGAACTTTTATTGGAATGTGCAGCTGGGATCGATTGGAATGTGCAGCTGGGATCTATTGGAATGTGCAGTCTGCTGGGATCTATTGGAATGTGCAGCTGGGATCTATTGGAATGTGCAGCTGGCTGGGATCGATTGGAATGTGCAGCTGGGATCGATTGGAATGTGCAGCTGCGATCGATTGGAATGTGCAGCCTGCTGGGATCTATTGGAATGTGCAGCTGGCTGGGATCTATTGGAATGTGCAGCCTGCTGATATCTATTGGAATGTGCAGCCTGCTGGGATCTATTGGAATGTGCAGCCTGCTGGGATCTACTGGAGTGTGCAGCCTGCTGGGATCTATTGGAATGTGCAGTCTGCTGGGATCTATTGGAAAGTGCAACTGGCTGGGATCGATTGGAATGTCCAGCTGGCTGGGATCTATTGGAATGTGCAGCCTGCTGGGATCGATTGGAATTTGCAATTCAGACTTCAATAGTATTAATGACTGCAGAGATCAATTTGAATTTTCAAGTTTTGAACGCATTGTAATGTAAGCACATTGATTGTGACTGCACAGTATCTAGTCAAAACGATGCATGTTAATTAAAACTGTAATAGAAATCAAATAAGCAGAGTAAAAGAATTAATTGAAAACAATTGCTACTGTCAGTAGTGCTACTCAAACTAGTATTATGGGGTCACAACAATCTAAATTTGCAAATTCGGCTATCTAAAAATGTTAGCATAATTACTCTAGCTCGTAGCTAAGAGCAGCGCAATGCTCAGGAATCGAAGAGGATTTTTTTGCTTAGCGTCGGCGCACTTTCAAATTTACCTGTCATTCGATTAGTTGATATTTTTATTCGAGCACGTTCGGATTCAGTCTGCAAAGTCGGATTTCAAAATTTCTATTTTCAATCAAGTTCAAAGCAAGGACCACTGTATAACAAGACGCGAAACTCAAAGATGGTATAATTTTTAGAGGCTGATTTCCTGGGAAAAAAAGACACTGTGGAGATTGGAAAAATCATTTTTCTTTTTCAATCACGAAATGGGGCAGCGAAGATTACCATTACTTTAATTTAGCGTTTTCTACATTTAATTATTTAGACAGATCTAGGAATAGCTACTAAATATGCATTTAAATGTGACTATGCCTCCAATAATGGCTTAAGGAGTCCTGCATGCAACAAGTTATGTTTTATCTTGAGTTTTGCGTTTACTAGCTAAGAGTTGTAGCCTAGTGATCAGAGCGTGGGACTCACGACTTGAAGGTCGGGGGTTCGATTCCCGATCCCACTCGAACGATTTGTGTCCTTGAGCAGGACACTTAATTCTGCATTGCTTCAGTTCACCCAGCTGTAAAATGGATGCCAGCATTAGCTGGGGTAATTGAGGCTGTGCGTGGCGACCCCCCAGTCCTTGGACTGAACAGCCGTACGCAGCCTTCAGATGCGCCGCGCAATAGCTGCGGCTGAGCTGTCGGTTGCACATCTGGCACAACTGGGGCAGGTGTAATCAGTTATTATTAGCTGCGTCCTGTCATACTACAGTGGTCCTTGGTTCAAAGCCGCTCAAAGAACACCCAGGAAATCGATTATTTGAAGCCTACTAAGAGTAGTCGGTCAGCGTGAGCACAGAGAAAAATGTCTTTACCAGCTTGAATTTTGGCGGCCGCCGCGTTCTGCTCCTCCGCTGAGGGCTGCTCCACGTTGCCATGGAGATGGTTGCCATCCTCGGCAGCGTTGTGCCCCGTTGTCGCAGCCGACGCCTCTTCATCTTTGTGTTTCCGCAACTCCTTCACCTCTTTGCGGGCTTGCATGCCTGCCATGGGGTTATTAGTTTTATTGGCTCCAGGACATTGAGGCATTAGTATATGGGACTTCTAACAAGTGTACTTTTCTATACCTTTGAAACCGGCTTGGATCTTTGTTGCCGCCTGGTTCACGCGGGGATCGCTCTCGTCAACATCGAGATGCTCATCGGCCGAAGGATGCTGACTGTGCTGCTCTGGTTGCTGCTGAGGCTGCTGGAACGAATCGAGTTTTGGGCCTCCGATTTTCGGTGATATTCGCAAATTTCTGCACCGTTATCACCAGGTATGTATATCCTAGCTAATCCTAGATTGTACTGTCATTTTGATTACTTTAACGGCCAGTTTTGCCACCATTTGCTGATAATTGCCACCTCATCACTCCCTCCCCAGTGTCAGCAACCTACCTCATCACTCCCTTCCCCAGTGTCAGTAACCTACCTCATCACTCCCTTCCCCAGTGTCAGCAACCTACCTCATCACTCCCTTCCACAGTGTCAGCAGCCTACCTCATCGCTCCCTCCCCAGTGTCAGCAGCCTACCTCATCACTCCCTTCCCCAGTGTCAGTAGCCTACCTCATCACTCCCTAGTGTCAGTAACCTACCTCATCACTCCCTCCCCAGTGTCAGCAACCTACCTCATCACTCCCTCCCCAGTGTCAGTAACCTACCTCATCACTCCCCTACCCAGTGTCAGTAACCTACCTCATCACTCCCTCCCTGGTGTCAGTAACCTACCTCATCACTCCCTCCCCAGTGTCAGTAACCTACCTCATCACTCCCTCCCCAGTGTCAGCAACCTACCACATCACTCCCTCCCCAGTGTCAGTAACCTACCTCATCACTCCCTCCCTGGTGTCAGTAACCTACCTCATCACTCCCTCCCCAGTGTCAGTAACCTACCTCATCACTCCCTCCCCAGTGTCAGTAACCTACCTCATCACTCCCTCCCCAGTGTCAGAAACCTACCTCATCACTCCCTCCCCAGTGTCAGTAACCTACCTCATGCTCCTTCGCCTCGGCCAGGTGTTTCCTAGTCTGGTAGCCCTTGAAGCCGGCCTGGATTCGCGCCGCAGCCGCCGCCTCCTCCTCAGCCGAGTGTCCGGCCGCCTCGGCCGCCAGGAGGTCTCGCTGATGCTGTTCCTCTTCCGCCTTGGCCGAAATGACAATCAGTTTGGGATGGTAAGCGGATAGGTAGCGAGGCATTGAAGTGGGGAGAAAAGTACGCAGAGTCGCTGCAAGAGGCGGAAGCACTCCTGGCCTCCTCATGAGGTCGGATTAACCGTTGGATAGCAGATTAAGTGCTAAATACGTAAACTACTGGATAAAGGTGCGACCAGAAATTAGTGCCAAGAAAGTACATTTTGTGTGATTAATCCCACTAGGTAGGTTTTTTTTCAACTTTCTCGCTTTGTTTTTCTATTTATCGTAGAATTAATTTAGTTAAACAAGACACGCCTAACTCTACAAGCTCAGAAACAAAATAAAAAAGAGGCAGTTAATAAAAGCAGAACGAATGACAGGAGATTTGCTTGCTTCGCAACAAAAAATCAACAATGCAGCAAGCCAAAAGAAACGTGAACTGCGTGGGTGTTTTTGGGTTGTATTGTTTCTTTGTTTTCAGAGTTTCCTTGCAACACAAACTGATAGTCAGTCACGGCACATGTCAATAAGAATGGCTAGAAAGAGTACGCAAAAGAATCCAACAAGATAAAAGATTTCTGCAGAAAGAAGCCGGGGTGCTTCAAGTCACGGACGAAACTAAGACAATCTGTGTTAGACTGTGTATATATATATTGTGCTTATTGCTGCAGAGTGTTTAACTGGCAGCATTCAGTCCGGATAAAAGAGTCTGTCTTTTAATTTTGTTGATCGTCCTAAAATATTTTTTCAGTAGAGAAATGATTTTGATTCATGTCGAGAGTAGGGTGTCGAATACTCGTATGCTAGTCATTCTGTACTGAGTTGTCTAACCCGATAGGAAGCTTTGGAGCGTTGAATTCAACCACTTCAATCCCTGCGCCTCCCACTTAGTCACCCACCTCACTCCCTGCGACTCCTAGACAACCACCCACCTCACTTCCTGCCCCTCCTAGTCAAACACCCACTTCACTCCCTGCCCTTCCTAGTCAACTGCCCACCTCAATCCCTGCCCCTCTTAGTCAAACACCCACCTCAATCCCTGCCCCTCCTAGTCAAACACTCACCTCAATCCCTGCCCCTCCTAGTCAACCACCCACCTCAATCCCTGCCCCTCCTAGTCAACCACCCACCTCAATCCCTGCCCCTCCTAGTCAAGCACCCACCTCAATCCCTGCCCCTCCTAGTCAAACACCCACCTCAATCCCTGCCCCTCCTAGTCAAACACCCACCTCAATCCCTGCCCCTCCTAGTCAAACACCCACCTCAACCCCTGCCCCTCCTAGTCAAGCACCCACCCACTCCCTGCCCCTCCTAGTCAACCACCCACCTCACTCTCTGCAACTCCAACTCAGCCACCCACCCCACTCCCTACCCATCCCTGCCCATTCGCGAAAAATCCTAACTAATTGTAAGCGGCATGCTTAATTGAATACTCAAGAATAAGCTCATGCTATGTAATTCAAATAACGGTATAGAAAGATGCAAAAAAAACGCTGTGTACCCGCTGCCAGCTAATAATATTGCATACAGCATCGTCAAGCTGAGAGTAAGCAACTTGTTCGTAAAATTTCTTTGCCAAAAGAATGATCATTACTATATTTTCTGCGCCAAGACACAATGGCCGCCATTTTAGAGAGAAAATATCTATTCATTTGCCCTCAAGTCTCTTTCATTTCTTTTCATTATTCCATCAATCATTTTGGCAGTTATTCCGGCAGCGATTGGCCCAAAACGGAAGCGGAACTTTAGGATCAAAAGAGTCGCTACCGAAATCCTCTAGGAGGTGAGGGGAAATGCGATTGAGGAAAAAATGGGAGGCAGACGAGGAGCCTTCGCTACGAAGCAGCATCAAGCGGCTCACACAAAACTGCAACGGCCAACAGCTAAGCTAGCAAGCCAATCCGTGCAGACGATTTGCTGAGAAACTGCACCGAGTTAGCCGGCCGAGTCTTTCACAGCCATCTCACCTCCTGGTGTTGTTGTTGTTGTTGTTGCTGGTGCTGCCTTCTCTCCTGCAGCGACTGGCGGGTTTTGAAGCCCCGGTAACCCGCCTGAATTGTTTCAGCCGCTGCCGCCGTTTCCGCGGCGTCCCGCTCTGGACTGGACGCCGGCAGGCCCTCAAACAATCTCTGCGCGTCAGCGAATGCGAGCCAGTTCAAAGTCCGAGTGCATCAAGCGGGTGGCTAATCTCACTGATTTGAGATTGTGCATTCAGCTAATTTCTATCTTGTTTATTAGATAGTTAAGAAGGCTGAGAAGAGACATGCCAACTCTGTTCTTTTCTAATAGCAATTCTTTCAGCCCTTGAAATCTTAAGGCCTGAGCCATTCCGACACCCACCTCACTCCCCTGTCTGTCCTGGGCCATTCCGACCCCCTCCTCACTCCCCTGCCTGTCCTGGGCCATTCCGACACCCTCCTCACTCCCCTGCCTGTCCTGGGCCATTCCGACACCCACCTCACTCCCCTGTCTGCCCTGGGCCATTCCGACACCCACCTCACTCCCCTGCCTGTCCTGGGCCATTCCGACACCCACCTCACTCCCCTGCCTGTCCTGGGCCATTCCGACACCCACCTCACTCCCCTGCCTGTCCTGGGCCATTCCGACACCCACCTCACTCCCCTGCCTGTCCTGGGCCATTCCGACACCCACCTCACTCCCCTGCCTGTCCTGGGCCATTCCGACACCCACCTCACTCCCCTGTCTGCCCTGGGCCATTCCGACACCCTCCTCACTCCCCTGCCTGCCCTGGACATTCCGACACCCACCTCACTTCCCTGCCTGTCCTGGACATTCCGAAACCCTCCTCACTCCCCTGCCTGCCCTGGACATTCCGACACCCTCCTCACTCCCCTGCCTGCCCTGGACATTCCGACACCCTCCTCACTCCCCTGCCTGCCCTGGACATTCCGACACCCTCCTCACTCCCCTGCCTGCCCTGGACATTCCGACACCCACCTCACTCCCCTGCCTGTCCTGGACATTCCGACACCCTCCTCACTCCCCTGCCTGTCCTGGACATTCCGACACCCTCCTCACTCCCCTGCCTGTCCTGGACATTCCGACACCCTCCTCACTCCCCTGCCTGCCCTGGACATTCCGACACCCTCCTCACTCCCCTGCCTGCCCTGGACATTCCGACACCCTCCTCACTCCCCTGCCTGTCCTGGACATTCCGACACCCACCTCAACTTCCGCCCTTTTCATTTACTCGTACTAGCCGCATAATACAAATACATGTACAAGTTCTCAAATTCAACCGAATACCAATGCTTGTGGATAATAATTTCAGACAGAAGTATCCAAAATATTCGACGCAAAATCAATCACAAACAGCATTGACAACGCTAGGATAGAACAAATCCGAAAGTTATTGAGCAACTAAAAGTACAGTAGGCTAAGCCACAATCAGAGACAGATTTTTGTGGGACAAATAATATTTCAGAGTGGATATTAATAATAGCCAACGGAGAATAGAGAGGCAGATGGGGACAGTCGTGACAGACTGCGGACGGTTCCCATACCGATCCCAGCTAATTCTCCCAGTTCCCGAATCATCCAGCGCAGCCGTCGCATTTCTCCTTCCTCCTCCCACCCCATTGCGAATCCCCGAGCAGAAAAAATCAATTTTTCTCCGTGACGCGGCCGGAAATCGCGGTTGCCGCCCGTCCGCCCCGGCCCCACCCCACTCAGTCAGTTGACGGAGGGGCTGCAACGATTTTCCATCCCACACCCCCTCCCCTGCTATCTTCTCTCATCGCCTTTTTTGATTTTTTACGCCACTAATTTCACTCGGCGGACGTGACTTGAGGGAAACTCGTCCTTATACCCTAACCTTTCCCTCAGGCGATTGGAAAATTTCAAATCAACTTTGATGAGTTGCCTATCACGTATTATATTACTTAAATATATTATTATATAGGAACTCGTATAGCGCCTAGATAGAGCTTTAACCCAGATATCTGCAATTGGGAAAAAAACTCTTGAAGAGACGCAAGGCGAGACATGCAGAGGCAAGCAATACTGAGTCAGTGGGCCGCCGGCACTTCAGAGGCTTCCTAATTTGATAGGGGCAACACCTGTTGTCAGGCAGTTGTTGGCAGTTGACTAAGTGGGAGCTCTGTCTTCAAAATAATACTTCCACTTCCTTACCCCTTCTCCCAGCCAAAGCACACCTGCTGCCAATCGAGCTAAGAAATCCTCTTAATAAATGTGTACTTTTGCCATTAGAAGGAATTGACTTTGCTTAGCCGGGGAAAAATCTCGAAAATAGTTTTTCATTGTGAGCCTCAGATTCGGCATACTAGGCCGCTTTATGCCTCGCTATATAAATTTCCCTCCGATGCTATTTTTGACCCTCAACAGCCTCTCGTTCTTCTTCATCAACAATCGCCTCAGAAGCTGCTGCAGCTGCAGGGCATGCCAAGGCATGCACAGCTCTGCCACACCCGTCCTTCCTTTTCGCTTTTCTCCCTCATTCTCTCCTCTCTCTCTCCTCAACCCTCAACCCTCAACCCCCGAGGGCCTTGACATTTTCACTCCGCAGTGCCTCCCCGTCCAGGCGGCATTCCAATCTAGCCAGCTGCCGCATATTCACGGATGACGGCTGATGTAGCATCGCGAGGGGGGGGGGGGCTAGCCACCCACCACCCACCCTTCGAACTCCGAACATGCCGCCCTTCAATTGCTTTCAGGCCAGACCCGCAGACCGACCGAGATGGATAATGCGTGTTGGGACCGCGATCGTGCGGGTTTCTTATTCTCGTCCCAACTTCGACCCTGGCTGCAGATTCTCCCTCTCCCGCTATCCCCTCCCCTTCCAGCGGGGCAGCTGGGCAAGCTTCAGTTTAATCTGCCCGCCCTCTGGGATAACATTAGCGAAGGGGAAGAGAGAATGGCATTGGGATTCTTTAATCGCCTCAGCGGCACAAAGAGGGTGCAAGTGTACACCCGATATGCCGGTTGTCGATTGGCTTCCAACCACCTGCTGAGCTCCTATTTTGCTAATTATTTTACAATACGCCGTGAAGTTTCCTTCGCTGGGCGAACTTCTAAAAGTACAGGGCTTCTTGCACCAGATCGCGGGCTTCGGGGACTCTCTCTCTGGGCTAAGACCATCTTGTGAATTTATTCGGCTGATGTGATGATGGTTAGGACAAGAATTGCAGGCTCTTGATCTCTTACCCGGCTCCTCTCCTCCCGCTCCTGGGCCTCTCGCCTCGCCTCCTCTTCCCTGATCTGGCGCTCGTAGAACCAATGCGAGAATTTCACCACGGAGACAACCGTTGACGGCGGCGAGAACTGGCGCGGCAGGCTCTGCGCTGCGCGACCGCCGCCTGTGCGGCGCCCGAGAGCCGGCGGTCCGTTCGCGGCCGGAGGCGCGCTTGACGGCTCCTCCGACGACGCCAGCTGGCTGCCGTGCTGCGACTGCGTCATCTTCGGCGCCAGATATTGCTCCTTGAGGGCGGCCCACCTGTCCGCCGAGTTCACGTAGTCGCTTTTTCTTAGAAAATCGTACCTAGCCAAAGTGGCGGATTTCTGAATATTGCTGCCAGGCGCGGCCGACTGCTGGCCCTGGACGCGGGCAGCGACCACCGTTTCGTTGATCTCCGTTTCGCCGCCGTTTTTGGCGCCATCTGCGGCGCCAGATATGGGGGCGCCTGGCGCGCCGTCCGTGCCGGCGCCGTCGACTACGGACTTGTCCTTCTTTTTGCGCTTCCCGAAGCAGCCGAAAGGCATTGCGGCTTCTTATCTTGGTTGGTTGGTGTCTTTTGCTCCTCGTCTGCTTTGCCGGAGGCTGATGAAAAACCCGCGCTAGAGAAGCCGCTTCTCTTCCTCTGTTGCTTTTTTTACTCGGACAGAGAAGCAAAAAAGGCGGTCGATTGAAGCTCGAAAAGAGGGCGGATGTTGTTGCTTGGATCCGAAGAAAGAAAATCGCGACTGAGTAGCTGATTGATGCGAATCCTTCCGCTTGCTGTTTACTTCTAGTTCAGTTTCTGCTTCTAGCGCGGGCGACCAGGTAAGAGACGACGCCAAGGAGAGGAGATGATGAAGAAGGACGGTAGGTGGCGGTGGCGCCGGCTGCAGCAACGGGGAAAAATAGCTCCGCCACCGGGCCGGGGAAAAGAACAGACGGAACGGAACGATGCGTCCGCGATGTCCAGAAGGATTGGCAGGGGAAGAGCCGCCGGATAGACGGACTGCGCGTTCGCCTTCTCTCTCTCTCTCTCTCTCTCTCTCTCTCTCTCTCTCTCTCTCTTTTACTCTTTACCGTCAAAAAGGCGAGCGTCTAAGCCTCCGCGAATGGCTGCTGGTGGTGGTCTGTCGAATTTTCGAATTGCGCGCGCGCTCGCAGGGCGGGGGTAGAAGGTAAAGTATTAGCCGCTGCCCCCCGAGTGGTTCGCCAGGGGAAGGGGGTTGGGAAAGAAAATGACGGAGAGGGGATATTAGAGAGGGAAGCTTGAAGAGTTTGTGCGCACTCGGTTCGGCAACGCTGTACACTAAGCTGTAAGCTGGATGCTTCCTCTCGGATTCGGTCGAAGCTTGTCTAGGCGAAAGCGGCTGTTGCTTTTTCTCCTTCTGCTGCTGCTGCCGCTGCTAGTTATGCCTGTTTCCTTTAGTGCTTTTCAGACTTTCTGGCCCCCCTCCTATCTGTGTTTGGGACAAGGGCTAGCTCGCGGGAGACGGCGGGCAGAAGCGGAGTGTGGGGATTTTTTACAGTTTCGCTGGGCAGCCGCGGAGGCTGGGGCGGCTCTGGGCGCCGAATGGCATTTTTCTGCGCTCTCAGGCAAGACAGAAAATAGGATGAAGGAAGGATTTCTTGGGAACAGGAGGAGGAGGAACTATTCGAGTGCTAAATTTAGTCTCAAGACTGCGTGTTTCTCCTCTTGTGTGCAGAGATTTCTTGGCCCGGATTGAGGGAAGAGGAGAGGAAAGGGAGACGATGAGGCAAGGATATTCTGGCTGGGAGGCTGGAGAGCTTCGATCGGAGGAGGGGCGCCACTTGCTCGATCTTGCTCGCTCGGTCAGGTGAAGCCTTGAGCAGTCGGTGCTCTAAGGTGAGGACTCTGAGCTGATCCTGCTCTTCTTCTCTGCCGTCTTACAGAGCGGATTAGCAGCTGAATCGCTTTCCAGCCAATCCTTTTTGTAGCCGACGCTGACAGCTATCTTCTTCTTCTTCTATCTTCTTCTTTTGCTGCTTCTTCCGCTTCGAGAGTGTTGAATAGTGATGATAATAGCATGGCCTGCAGCTGCTGAGGGCTGCGCCCACTGAGTATATAAAACCGTCACGTATAGGAGCGGAGAGAGAGAAGAGGGGAGCAGGGTAAGTCTGGGAGGGGGGGGCTGCTAGGGAGTCCTGAGTCCGACAATATCCCCCCCCGTGTGGGAGCGGCAGGCACGGCCGATTTCATTTAGCAATGTAAGGGGAAGACAGAGGATAGAAGCATACTGAGCCTGGGGATCTCACCTCTCTTTCTTTCTTCCTCTCGCCGATTCAGCTAACACAATGTACAATTGATCCAGTGGCATAGAAGCAGCAGACACTGCACAATGCTGCCCAATACTAATGGCCCACGGCTTGGCTTGTTTAGCTGAATCCAGCCTCACTGCTTGTTTGTGTTTTTTGATTTATATCAACTCGCAAGATTCAGCTAGAGATTATATCTGTGTCCAGTGGCGCTGAAGTTTATGCAGAATGAAACAATGCAGCAACATTCTTGTTTGGTTACAGCGGAAACCCCACCAATGTAGTTGATCCTGTCCAGATTCTAGACTTAGAAGTCCTTGGTTCAAGAAGGGGTGAGTCGGACTAGCAGTCCAGCGCACACTAATCTCCTGTTATTCACTTTCTAACGATGAGTCACAGTGTCTGAGTAAGGAATTAAAGGGCGACGCCTCCCGCCACGACACCTCGTGCATACCCAGCTTCCTTTTCTTCCCCATCCTTCATCCGTTCCCCATTTTCTCAATTTCCCGACCTCCCCCCCACGGATTCGCCCTGCTCTCCTACTGGATGAAGCTCCAAGGGCAGCGACATCGCAGGAAGCTGCCGGGCGACACGGTGGCGTGAGCAGCCAGATTTGCTCGAATCTCATATTTCTGTCCGAGACTCCGGGTGCTCAGCAAGCGAATAATTTGAGGCGTTGGGGAAGAGGAGAGGGTTCTATATCAAATGCTGCAAAGGAAGGGAAGATCTGGGATGCTACAGAATCCAAATGGTTCATTTTTTATCGTGAGCGATGGAGTGGCTTGCCATATCATATGCTGTCTGCTGGTCACGAAAGGCCGTTCTTTCTTAAGTGGTTTCTTTCAGTTTATTTAGGATATTTTTGCCCACCTCACATCTGAGGCTATAAATGCAACCGCATATTGTTGGAAGTTGGAACTGATTATTCGAAGAATGGCATTTTAGGTATAATTTACCTATGCCAATTCTGTTGTCTGTTAGGGGGTCAGGAAGGGCAAGTCTCAGTTGGGGGGAGTCAAATCGGGGAGGGCAAATCTCAGCCTGGGGTCAAATCGGGTAGGGAAATTCTCATGTCGGGGGGGGTCAAATCGGGAGGGCGATTCTCATGTCGGAGGGTCAAATCTAAGAGGGTGATTCTCATGCCGGGGGTCAAATCGAGGAGGGCGATTCTCATGCCGGGGGGTCAAATCGAGGAGGGTGATTCTCATGCCGGGAGGTCAAATCGAGGAGGGCGATTCTCATGCCGGGGGGTCAAATCGAGGAGGGCGATTCTCATGATGGGGGTCAAATCGGGGAGGGAAAGTCTCAGGCCGGGGGGGGTTAAATCGGGGAGGGCAATTCTCATGCGGGGGGGGGTCAAATCGGGGAGGGCAATTCTCATGCCGGCGGGGGGAAATCGGGGAGGGAAAGTCTCAGGCCGGGAGGGTCAAATCGGGGAGGGCAATTCTCATGCCGGCGGGGGTCAAATCGGGAGGGCAATTCTCATGCCGGCGGGGGGTCAAATCGGGGAGGGAAAGTCTCAGGCCGGGGGGGGGTTAAATCGGGGAGGGCAATTCTCATGCCGGGGGTCAAATCGGGGAGGGCAATTCTCATGCCGGCGGGGGTCAAATCGGGAGGGAAAGTCTCAGGCCGGGAGGGTCAAATCGGGAGGGCAATTCTCATGCCGGCGGGGGGTCAAATCGGGGAGGGCAATTCTCATGCCGGCGGGGGGTCAAATCGGGGAGGGAAAGTCTCAGGCCGGGGGGGTTAAATCGGGGAGGGCAATTCTCATGCCGGGGGGGTCAAATCGGGGAGGGCAATTCTCATGCCGGCGGGGTCAAATCGGGGAGGGAAAGTCTCAGGCCGGGAGGGTCAAATCGGGGAGGGCAATTCTCATGCCGGCGGGGGGTCAAATCGGGGAGGGCAATTCTCATGCCGGCGGGGGTCAAATCGGGGAGGGAAAGTCTCAGGCCGGGAGGGTCAAATCGGGGAGGGCAATTCTCATGCCGGGGGGGGGTCAAATCGGGGAGGGCAATTCTCATGCCGGCGGGGGGTCAAATCGTGGAGGGAAGTCTCAGGCCGGGGGGTCAAATCGGGGAGGGCATTCTCATGCCGGCGGGGGGTCAAATCGGGAGGGAAAGTCTCAGGCCGGGAGGGTCAAATCGGGCGAGGGCAATTCTCATGCCGGCGGGGGGTCAAATCGGGGAGGGAAAGTCTCAGACCCAGGGGGGGAAAAATCGGGTGAGGAAGTTCTCATGCCGGGGGGGTCAAATCGGAGAGGGCAAGTCTCTGACCGGGGTTTAAGTCGGGGAAGGAGATGTCTCAAAAGGAGGTCAATTCAGAGGGTCGGGAGGGCAAGTCTCAGGGGTGCTGGACTAGACAGCCGCACTCCTCGGTGCTCCACTTTCATTTGTACTTTTATTCAGACTATCTCTATTTATCGTTGCC
>NIVC01001350.1:0-130000 GCA_002269645.1 Macrostomum lignano
ATGTCACAAACCAGAAATATCACAAACCCGAAATATTACAAACCCGAAATTTATTACAAACCAGAAATATCACAAACCCGAAATATCACAAACCCGAAATATCACAAACCCGAAATATCACAAACCAGAAATATCCATAAAACCCGAAATATCACAAACCAGAAATATCACAAAACCCGAAATATCACAAACAAAAAATATCACAAACCAGAAATATCACAGACCCGAAATAACATAACCCGAAATATCACAAACCCAAAATATACAGACCCGAAATATCACAAACAAGAAATATCACAAACCCAAAATATCACAGACCCGAAATATCACAAACCCGAGATATCACAAAACCTGAAATATCACGAACCCGAAATATCATAAACCCGAAGTATTACAAACCCGAAATATCACAAACCAGAAATATCACAGACCCGAAATAACATAAACAAAAAATAACACAAACCAGAAATATCACAAACCCAAAATATAACAGACCGAAATATCACAAACCCGAAATATCACAAACCCGAAATATCACAAACCCGAGATATCACAAACCTGAAATATCACGAACCCGAAATAACATAAACAAAAAATATCACAAACCAGAAATATCACAAACCCAAAATATAACAGACCCGAAATATCACAAACAAGAAATATCACAAACCCAAAATATCACAGACCCGAAATATCACAAACCCGAAATATCACAAACCCGAAATATCACAAACCCGAAATATCACAAACCCGAAATATCACGAACCCGAAATATCATAAACCCGAAATATCACAAACCCGAAAATATCATAAACCCGAAATATCACAAACCAGAAAATATCACAAAACCTGAAATATCACAAACAAAAAAATATCACAGACCCGAAATAAATGAACCCGAAATATCACTAACCTAAAATATAACAGACCGAAATATCACAAACCCGAAATATCACAAACCCGAAATAACATGAACCCGAAATATCACAAACCTAAAATATAACAGACCCGAAATATCACAAACCCGAAATATCACAAACCCGAAATATCATAAACCCGAAATATCACAAACCAGAAATATCACAAAACCCGAAATATCACAAAACCGAAATATCACAAACCCGAAATATCATAAACCCGAAATATCACAAACCAGAAACATCACAAACCCGAAATATCACAATCCAGAAATATCACAAAACCAGAAATATAACAAACCCGATTCGATTCTCGGAACAATTTCTGTCCTTGAGCAAGAAGAAACTTAGCTCTGCATTGCTTCAGTTCACCCAGCTGTAAAATGGGTTCTGGGATAATTGAAGGTGTTTGGCGGCCCCCCCCCTTCGAGCTTATGATGAAAAAATTGCCTTTCGGAGTTGTAGTTTATCCGCTAAACTTTGTCCAATCTTTTTCAAGTACAAAGTGTCCTTATTGTCGTATATAATTTTCTCAATATTGTACTTTGAATAGCGTCTGCTTGTAATAATAAGTTCAAATTAACTGAGAATTTTCTTCAGTCTATTACCAGACTGCAAACTAGTTATAAGAAAACTGGTTGGTCTGGGGCTTGATACATTTGTAATAACAGAACCAAAAAGTTATCAGTGGATTTCGCCAATTGGACAGCTCCATAGCTACTTGCGTGGCTGCGAGGTCAGAGTTGTTTGCGGCAGAATTAATGAACCGGCTGAAATCGAACCAACCGGTTTCAACTGGTTTTGTTTTTTGTTTGCTCGCCGTGTTTAACTAGCAGTTTAGAACGCTGTGTGCGCCTTTCTATTGGGTCCTAGATAAGTTGGGCAAGCGAAACCGGCTGGCCGGGTCACGTGATCTCGGCTAGCTGCCCTGCCTGTTACCGCACGCACTGGAGTGGCCACACCCCCTTCTTAGCGAGAGATATTGTAAATAAGATAGAGAGCCAGTAATCTAGCTCGTAGTTTGGTGCTGGAATTCTTATACGAATTTTAGAATCTTAGTCATTATTTTATTCTTAAAAGTCTTAAAGTCTTATTAAATATAGGTCTAACTACGAGCGTAATTTATTGCTTATTGAGATTTTTGGTTTCTGGAGAAGCATTTTGTAACGTGTCTCGGTAATAACTCCCTAATCCTTAGTGTTTAAGTCCTAACTCCCAACTCCTAAATCCTTATCGCAAAATTTCAAACCCCAGACCCACCAAAACTAGAATCCCAACTCCCAAAACTAGAAATCCCAAACTCCCAGAACTAGAAATCCCAAACTCCAGAACTAGAAATCCCAAACTCCCAGAACTAGAAATCCTAAACTCCCAGAACTAGAAATCCCAACACACATAACTAGAAATCCCAACTCCTAGAACTACAAATCCCAACTCCCAGAACTAGAAATCCCAAACTCCCATAACTAGAAATCCCCAACTCCCAGAACTAGAAATCCCAACTCCCAGAACTAGAAATCCCAACTCCCTGAACTAGAAGTCCCAACTCCCAGAACTAGAAATCCCAACTCCCAGAACTAGAAATCCCAGCCTCCTAGAACTAGAAGTCCCAACTCCCAGAACTAGAAATCCCAACTCCCAGAACTAGAAATCCCAACTCCCAGAACTAGAAATCCCAACTCCCATAACTAGAAATCCCAAACTCCTAGAACTAGAAATCCCAACTCCCAGAACTAGAAATCCCAACTCCCAGAACTAGAAATCCCAAACTCCCAGAACTAGAAATCCCAACTCCCAGAACTAGAAATCCCAACTCCCAGAACTAGAAATCCCAACTCCCAGAACTAGTAATCCCAACTCCCAGAACTAGAAATCCCAACTTCAGGACTAAAAATCATGGCAACACATGGCTAGAAATCCCATTGATAAAAATGCCACCACTTCCTGTCGAGTATAAGTGAAATCCCACATCTCCAGTAGCGCCTGCTCCCCATCAAATTCGGCAGGGCGAGGCCGTGGACCAGATCGCGGCCGGCTCGGCCCCCAAGCTCGTGCAGCCAGCCGAGGGCGCCACCTACGACCCCAAGATGACAGCGGAGCTGGCGAAAATCGACTGGGCCACCACCGGAGCCACCGCCGTCCAGCTGCACAACTTCATCCGCGGCTGCGACCGAGTGCCCGGAGCCTGGGCCCTGGTGAATGGCGAGCGGGTCAGCCTGTTCGGCAGCCGCCTGGTCCCCGCCGGCCAGCTGCCCACCGCCGCTGCGCCCAACCCCGGCCAGGATCTGCTGATTGAAGGCTACGCCGACGGTGGCCGCAAGCCGCCGCTGACGCACGCGGACGGCCTGCTGCTGTTCGGCCTCGATGGCAACTGCGTCAGCGTGGCGACAGCCCGACTGGAAGCGTCCGGCAAGACTGTACCGGCCAAGCAGCTGGGGCTGTCGCCCGACCAGGTGGGCGGTGGATGTCGATTTCAGTACACACTACAATCCAATATCTCGTACTTATTAGTCAATCTAAATTTAAATCCGCTGTCTCGTCCCCGGCCAATGTACATTTGAACTTGAAATCTCGTCCCCGACCAATGTACATTTGAACTTGAAATCTCGTCCCTAGCCAATGTACATTTGAACTTGAAATCTCGTTCCCAGCCAATGTACATTTGAACTTGAAATCTCGTCCCCGACCAATGTACATTTGAACTTGAAATCTCGTCCCTAGCCAATGTACATTTGAACTTGAAATCTCGTTCCCAGCCAATGTACAATTGAACTTGAAATCTCGTTCCCAGCCAATGTACATTTGAACTTGAAATCTCGTTCCCAGCCAATGTACATTTGAACTTGAAATCTCGTCCCCGACCAATGTACACGAGCCTGAAATTGCCTTTAAACCCACAGGCCGCGGCCGGAGTGTCCAACTTGACTGACGCGGAGTCGGCGATGAAGCCGGAGCTGCAGCGCATCTGGCGAGGCATCCTGGCCAGGGAGGGCGACTTGCCCGACGATCTGGACTTTTTCAAAGCTGGCGCCGGCTCCATGGACGTCACTCGTCTGGTTGAAGAGATAAAAAATTCGATTCAAGTGTCGCTTAGCAACGAGGAGGTTTACATGGCAACCACGCTGGGTGAGCTGTTTGCGCTGATTGTTCAACGCAGCCGGGCCGGAGCCGACGGTGCCGGCAGCTTCCAGTACGACGCGGTGCGCCTGCAGGCCAACGGCATGGAGGTGGCCTTCCCGCGCCAGGCCTTCATCAACAACCGATTCGTGGATGCGGCCAGCAGCAAGACCAGCCCCACTGTTAACCCGTTCACCGAGGAGGTGAGCGCTGCAGCCTCCCAGATCCTCAGGCTGTACCCAGGACAACCTTCCAGACCCTCAGGCTGTACCCACCAACCTCCCAGACCCTCAGGCTGTACCCACCAGCCTCCCAGACCCTCAGGCTGTACCCACCAGCCTCACAGACCTTCGAGTGAACACCTTGAAGCAGCAAAGCCATATAGCATCATCCCACTCTGCCAACAGGTGATCTGCGAAGTCGCCTTCTGCGGCAAGGCCGACGTTGACGCCGCCGTGGCCGCCGCCTCTGCGGCCTTCCACTCCGGCGAGTGGGCCGCATGAACGCGCGCGACCGCGGCCGTCTGATGTTCCGCCTGGCCGACCTGATGGAAGCCCACAAGGAGGAGCTGGCCACCATCGAGAGCCTGGACTCCGGCGCGGTGTACACCCTGGCTTTGAAGACTCACATCGGCATGTCGATCGATTCGTTCCGCTACTTCGCCGGCTGGTGCGATAAAATACACGGCCAGACAATCCCGATTAACCACGCCAGGCCAAACCGCAATCTGACCCTCACCATCCGGGAGCCCATCGGGGTGTGCGGCATCGTCACGCCCTGGAATTACCCGCTGATGATGCTGGCCTGGAAAATGTCCGCCTGTCTGGCTGCCGGCAACACTGTGGTAAGATTTTTTATCATAGCTCGTATCTAGTTTATTTTTTGACTGGTCGACACTACTTAAAGTAGGCAAGTCGAGAATATGTGTGTTGTTTTTTGTGTCACCGCGTCAAAAATTCACTGTTTTTGTTTGCAGATTCTCAAACCGGCTCAGGTGACCCCGCTGACCTCTTTGAAGTTCTGCGAGCTGGTCGCCCGGGCCGGTTTCCCACCCGGCGTGGTGAACGTCCTGCCCGGCCCCGGCGCCGCGGTTGGCCAGTCGATTGCCGAGCACCCGGAGGTGCGCAAGCTGGGCTTCACGGGTTCAACTCCGGTCGGCCGCACCATTATGGCTGCCTGCAGCGCCAACGTGAAAAAGTGCAGCCTGGAGCTGGGCGGCAAGAGTCCCCTGATTGTCTTTGCGGACTGCGAGTTTGCCAAAGCAGTCAAAATGGCCTGCAACGGGGTGTTCTTTAATAAGGGCGAGAATTGCATTGCGGCCGGCCGCCTGTTTGTGGAGGCGTCAATTCACGACCGCTTTGTGGAGGCCGTCAAGGTTGAGGTGGGTTTGGACTGACCAGAACTGCCTGCTTTGCTGGGCCGGAATAGAAGCTGGTGGGCAGGCTTGGGTGGGGGTACAAGAGACAAAGAGAAGAGGAAAGCTACAGGGTGAGAAGAGGGTGACTACAGATGGTGAGGAGGGTAGCTATAGAGGGAGAAAAGAGTAGCTATAGAGGGAGAAGAGGGTCACTACAGAGGGGGAAGAGGGTCACTACAGAGATACAAGAGGGTTAGCTACAGAGGGGAAAGAGGGTAGCTACAGAGGGGGAAGAGGGTCACTACAGAGGGGGAAGAGGGTTACTACAGAGGGGAAAGAGGGTCACTACAGAGGGGGGAGAGGGTTACTACAGAGGGGGAAGAGGGTCACTACAGAGGGGAAGAGGGGGAAGAGGGTCACTACAGAGGGGGAAGAGGGTAGCTACAGAGGGGGAAGAGGGTCACTACAGAGGGGGAAGAGGGTTACTACAGAAGGCTTGCACGAAGAAGTAGATTAGGATTGAAATTGTTCCAGTTAAAGGAAATATGAGAGTCACGTGACGATGGCGAACCCCGGCCTGATTGCTCCCGTCAGATCGCGAAGATGCGCATCGGCGATCCTTTGGACCGGGCCACCGACCACGGGCCGCAAAACCACCGGGCGCACCTGGACAAGCTGCTGGAGTACTGCCAGCGCGGCGTCTCCGAAGGCGCCAAGCTGGTCTGCGGCGGCCGCCGGGTGGCCGGCCTGCGCGGCTTCTTCATGGAGCCGACGCTGTTCACCGGGGTGCAGGACCACATGCACATCGCCCAGGAGGAGAGCTTCGGGCCCGTGATGATCATCTCCGACTTTCCCGACGGCGATATAGACGGAGTGCTGAGCCGCGCCAACGCCACGGAGTACGGCTTGGCCTCCGGCGTGTTCACCCGCGACATCTACAAGGCGCTGCGCGTCTCCGAGCGGATCCACGCCGGCACCGTGTTCGTGAACACCTACAATAAAACTGACGTGGCCGCGCCCTTCGGCGGATTCAAGCAGTCCGGCTTCGGCAAGGATCTCGGTTAGTCTTGACAGTTCACTATAGTACATATCGGTGGGGTCATTTGAGGTCACGGCTCTTGTCATTCATGTCGGCGGAGTGACTTCAGGTCACGGCTCTCTGGTACAGTCATTTAAGGATTGCTGTTATGGTCACCTACTTTGAGTGCGTTTTGACAGTTCACTATAGACGTATTGATGGGGTCATTTGAGGTCACGGTTCTCTAAGTTCATTTAAGGATACGTCGATACGATGCAGCGTATCGGATGTTTTCACAGCTACGTTTGTGGAGTCACGTCAGGACACGGCTCTCTGGAGGGTCATTTAAGGACACGTTTAGATTTCTTTAGGGACATTGTTAGGGACTACAATGCACAATTAATCGATATTTCAGGCGAGGAGGCACTCAACGAGTACCTGAAGACAAAGACGGTCACTATGGAGTTTTGAGCTATCCGCTGTCAGAACTGGTTCCACCAACTCAAACTCTCAAATGTTTTTGTCTTAATCTTGGTTTTGCTCTGCTAAACATTTTCTTCCCTTGTTGGTTTGCATGATGTGTATCATTTTTCGCCAATTTCATAAATACGGTTTGCCCCCGAGTTTAAGTCCTCGTGTCCATAGGTTTCGAAGTTGGTTTTTTACGCTTGAGTTATTTTTTCCTTTTTATTGTTTAAGTAGTCGGTTTCGGCAGTTAGCCATCGTGTGTCCCAATCATACCACTGTTAGTAGCTTGATCGGCAAAGTTCTTGAATATCGCCTTTATATTGTTTTACTGCAATATTAACAATAGCTACACCATTGCAAGTCATGCATCACGAACCCAAAACGCATCTTCAATAATGCCGCATTATGACGCTCTCGTCCATTGGTTGCTAGGCTGAATTACATCACTAAAACTGGCTGAATCATGCTCGAATGAATAAAAATTTCAATACGGACTTGATAAATAATCGAAAATTCAGGATGAATCATTTTTGCTAATCACATAAATTTTTGTTTCTAAGAATTTATATTCATTTGCACATAGTCCTACTAGCGTGGATCTTTTAGTAGCATAGTTTGTATGTGAACCGAATAAATATAGTTTAGCAAAATTTAGCTAGAGAGCTAATAGTTTAACCGCAGTGTAACTTTTCTTAGAATTTCCGGCTTTTCAGCCTTGTTTCTAAGAAACGCTCTTAGATCGCCCCGGATTACTCCATTAGCGGCTGCAGTCCGCATTCGTTAGTAAACAGGGCTAAGCAAGCTGGCTGAGTGGAAAATTTCACTTTTCACTTTAAACAGGAAGTTTACAAACTAAGGCGCTTTGAACGCTTCGTCTGATAAACTGCTGGTTCGGCTGCCTATTAATGGCCATTCTTAAGCCTCTGCAGTTTTAACTGGCAATTTATCAGAGTCGCGGGGGCGGTGGCTGGCCTGTCAAAGGTCAATAATTGCTGTAGCAGTGACCACAGTATGCATTGCATAAATATCTTTTTTCTAGCTCGTGTGGGCGTAAGGGCTGAACTTTCGCGAGTTTGACACCTGCTTCTTTGCATTTGCTTTTGCAATTTGCTTGCATCTCGATTGCTGCATTTATTAACTATTCAGCCGTTTACATTCCAACTTCCCCATCTAAATAGCGCTTCAATATATCACTGCCTAATGAGGAACCTGGGGCAGACATTTCGAGGTTTGAATCCCTTTACACTGGGTAGCTTATTCTAAATTTTGTGCTTGGATAGTTTTGCTTGTAAAGTTCTTTCGCTTCTGCATTAAAGTTCTAGGTGTCAGGGATGTTTACATTTTCGGGATGGTTAGGTTGTCGGGATGTTTAGGTTGTCGGGATGTTTACTGTGTCGGGATGTTTACTGTGTCGGGATGTTTACTGGGTCGGGATGTTTAGGGTGTCGGGATGTTTAGGTGTCGGGATGTTTACTGGGTCGGGATGTTTACTGGGTCGGGATGTTTAGGTGTCGGGATGTTTAGGGTGTCGGGATGTTTAGGTGTCGGGATGTTTACTGTGTCGGGATGTTTAGAGTGTCGGGATGTTTAGAGTGTCGGGATATACAGTTTGATGTTTAGGTGTCGGGATGTTTACTGTGTCGGGATGTTTAGGTGTCGGGATGTTTACTGTGTCGGGATGTTTAGGTGTCGGGATGTTTACTGTGTCGGGATGTTTAGGTGTCGGGATGTTTACTGTGTCGGGATGTTTAGGTGTCGGGATGTTTACTGTGTCGGGATGTTTACTGTGTCGGGATGTTTAGAGTGTCGGGATGTTTAGAGTGTCGGGATATACAGTTTGATGTTTAGGTGTTGTGACGGGCAGTTCTAAGGTTTAGGTGTCTTGTGAAGTTGGTCCTGTTACGCACCGTTAAATCAGACGTGCAGCTCCGAACAGAATGGCAATTATGTCCCCATCTGCTGCGGGATACTGGCTGGAGCATGAGTCGCCCTCTCCCCTGCCTACGTGTTTCAGGCACCCCACCCACGCATTGATGCAGATTCTGACGGGAGACTGCAGCGCTCACCCGCCGCCGCCACTCTAAACACAGATTTCTCGCTTTTCCGTGCGAAAGAGCACGGCAGCGCCTGAGCCAGTCCAGCATGCTGCGCTGGGGGTTGGGGGCTTCTCCAGTCTATGATGGCGAGCCCGTGAGAGGCGTTTCTCAAGTCTGGAATTCGAACTCTAGCTGCACATAAGAGCAGCGGGTGGGGTGGGAGGGAGTCAAATGTGTGCCGCTACTTGTACTCCAGTTTCGTGGTTTTCTGTGGGTTCTGTAGCGGGTTCTGTAGGTCTGTCGGTTTCCCTAAACAGCTGCTCGTGGAGCGGATGTGCTCAGAAGCGTGATTCGGCAGTAGTTCGAAATTTGCTGGTTTTATAAGCTGATTCCATGAAATATTACGCCAAAAAATATGAAGCGAGCTATCCGTCTACATTTATGTTGTCTAACTGAAACCACTCAACACCTTTGAGTCAAACTCAAAAACTCAATGTCACTGCAGGCAAATATCACTGCAGGCAAATGTCACTGCAGACAGATGTCACTGCAGGCCAATGTCACTGCAGGCCAATGTCACTGCAGGCAAATGTCACAGTGGAGTGGGTGAACTGCAGGCCAATGTCACTGCAGGCAATTGTGAGCAGGTACTCGTAATTGTCGTTGAACCTGATTCGACTGTCTACTTTTTTCCGAAGCTGGTTAACAATAGAACATACCAAAGCGGGGATACTATTACCCACCTGACAACTGTCACGAACACGAGGCTAACTTTTTTTGCGCACCTTCTCAAACAGGAATCAAGTCCCCAGCCCTCCGGACCGTCGAGATATTCAACGATTCTGCCAGAAGGTTGGATTTTCCTATAAGCGCTATAGTGTATTCAGTACACTCCTGTGCGCCAATCAGCACAGCGCCTCAGTGCCGCCTTGCAAAGCCTTCTAATTTCATCAGCACGTCGACCGGATGTGTCTGCATCAGCTCTGACTTCGTTGGTCACTGGCCTGCATCCAGGCGGAGCTTCTGAACCTTCAACAGGTGGCATCAGGTGACTATATGGACACCCTGACACCTCAACCCTAACCCTAATCTAAATCGTGGGCAGTCAAATGTACATGTAGGGCTTCCAGCTGGTGGACACCGAATCATACTGCCGACAGGCGATGCAGGAGATGCTGCATGCTGCTGACACTGGCGTGTGCCCAATACCGCCCTGCGAGGACAGGCCTGCTGTGACGCCACCCAAGACCTGTGACGATCCGACAGGCTTTCCGCATTGTAGCGAAATTCAAGCTGAAATTTGGCCCATGCAGCAGCGTCTTTCTGTTCGTGCGCCTGCATGCAGTCCTGCTGCTTGCTTTTACAGAGTTCACCCACTGCAACCAGCCATCATTTCTCATGCAGTTTCGGCCTGAAACCAGACAACCCTGCAGAGCTATAGATCTGATCCTGCTTTTGAGCGAAAGCAGACCAACAATGCCAGTTTGGAGTGTGCAAGTTTAAAAATGCTCTGCAGGCTGGCTTCAAATCTGGTTTGCTGTGATGAGGCGCAAACTGCGCCAAAAAAGGTACTCGGATAAAGCAAGGAGAGTCTTGTGTAGCGAAGCTCTGGTGCACGGATTTAGAAAGCTGATATCCGTAATTTGTGCAAATGAAAATGCACCAGCGCAGAAGCAGC
The DNA here is from genome assembly GCA_002269645.1 of Macrostomum lignano. Lineage (NCBI taxonomy): Eukaryota > Metazoa > Platyhelminthes > Macrostomidae > Macrostomum > Macrostomum lignano. The sequence goes on from NIVC01001350.1 coordinate 10,592, forward strand.
AGTAGCCGGTAGCAAAAATCCCTTTTTCAATTTCTTAGAACTAAATAACAAATAAACCCCGTTTTGTGGGACACTGCTTGCACAGCCCCGTGCACGTGGGTAGGGGGGGGGGGGACGTGTCCCCATCCCCTCAGTAAAAGCTATGGTGGGACATCATGGCTCATGCCAATGCTTTGCCCCCCCACCCACCCAACCTTGTGATGGAAATCAATCATTTTGCTTCAGGGCGACAAAATATAGCGCCTGTGGTGCCAAAATGAGTGCCCGCGACGCCAAATGAGCGCAGACAACAATGATAATGAAATAATAAAAATAATGTACAACTGTACATGTAGAATTCTTGGCTTGTCCTCCCCCACCAAAACATCCATGGAGAGGCCCCTACGTGGGTATGGGTAAGATTAAAACTTATTTTCTCTTTGTCACTTTCACACTCCCTAAGTCCCTAACAAAATGAACTGACCGCGCGCTAACAGAACGGGCAGGGGAGTGCAGTGGCGCATTCTTTCCTAACAAAAATATCTTGAAAGTCAAAAAATCATTTTCACCCCTAGCCTGGACTTCGACGAGACTAAGAATAAGAAGTACTTTCCTAGTGAAAGGAGAAATCCTATATACTAAAAATGAAATGTCTGTAACTAACTAGCTATGCGATAGATTTCAGAAAAAATGGCTCAACCGATTTTCTTCAAACTTGCACCATTTGATCAGAAATTTTCCTGGCACGGTACATGCATCTTGGCTAAGAAATTGCTCAATGTTAAAGGGATTAAATATTCGAAAAACATGCTTTTTTGCAAAGGTCAAGCAAAATTTTCGACTTGAAATGCATTGTAAGAATGCTAGAGAAAAAACTGACTGGCTGAATTCCGATTGTGATAAAGATTGCATCACAACAAGTTGAAAACAGTGTCAAAGAAATGCACACACGACTTGAATGAAATTGCGTAACCATATTGCCAACTTAAATTGAGACTGATTCTGGCTGACTGAGAAATTGATTATGTCATAACTTTTTACTCTAACTAACTTGCTGTAAGAATTGAATTATAAGGGCCACAATTCATAGCCAAGATGCGAACAGACTGGAATGCTAATGTAGCGACCTGGGCTCGAATCTTAGTAGTGTAAAAAGATTTTTTTATCAAAACACCTTAAAAATACAAAACTGCTAAACATAATTGTTGTGTATGGACTTTTGGTTTAGCAAATGCACTAATGCTTCCCTTCTTTTGTATTCGGCATTGACTATTAATTTTTTACCTTTATGTTAAGACAAAAATAATTAAATGTCCAACTGCGGCACTCTACTACAATATTGTTCCCTGTATTATTATATGCTACTATACGAGCGTACATGTAGTTGCGTCTCAAAATCATAAATTTTTGGTTGCTTTTGGACAAATATCTTCTTTTGCTTGAACTTTAACTTTAACTTTCCCTTTAACTTTATAGTTCGAAATTAATTCAACAATAAACTGCATCTTTCTTCTGTGCCATTGTTAGTACATGAAAGTTGCTCTAGTGGTCGCTACAGAGTGCTACAGACTGAGTGAGTGCGCTATTTATTCCATGGTCAGCTCAGCTGACCATGTTCGGCAGGAAAGGAGCTGCAATTCTGCGCCTCACTGGCCATAGACTACCAATTTTTTTTCTTGTCACCTTCTATTCTATGGCTATGGTCAGCTCTGCTAGCCACCCGGCATCTAAGGGTTAAGAGCCGAAGGCTAACAGTATTACAAAGGGCAAACAAGACGTGCGCCGGCTAGAGGCAAATAAAGCTTGTGAACAGCTCGTATTTTAAATAATGCTTCTTTGACTTGACTTTGATGTCAGATGGTAGCCTGGAGGCAATAGTCGGTATAGAAGCAGAAGAAGAGGACATAACAATAATAGAAGCGCAATGTCAAACATAGAAGAGCCACCATGTCGAACATTAAAGAGCCAACATTTCGAATATAAAAGAGTTACCATGTCAAACATAAAAGAGCCACCATGCCAAACATAAAATAAGCACTATGTCTGACATATACGTGACTCCATGTCAAAGATTAAAAAGCCACCATGTCAAACATAGAAGAGCCACCATATCAAACCTAAACGAGCCACCACGTCTAATATTTAAGAGCCACCACGTCTAATATTTAAGAGCAACCATGTCAAACATCAAAAAGCCACTGGATAAAACATAAAAGAGTTACCATGTAGAACAAAAAACAGTCACGATGTCGAACATAAAAGAGCCACCATGTAGAATATTAAAGAGCCACCATGAAGAACATTTAAGAGCCACCATGTCAAACATTTAAGAGCCACCATGTCGAACATTAAAGAGCCACCATGTCAAACGTTAAAGAGCCACCATTTCGAACATTAAGGAGCCACCATGTCAAACATATATGTGACTTTATGTCAAACATTAAAGAGCCACCATTTCGAACATTAAAGAGCCACCGTGTCAGACATTAAAAAGCCACCATATCAAACATAAAAGAGCTACCATGTAGAACAAAAAACAGCCACGATGTCGAACATAGAAGAGCCACCATGTCAAACATTAAAGAGCCACCGTGTCAAACATAAAACAGCCACCATTTCGAAAATTAAAGAGCCACCATGTCAAACATTAAAGAGCCACCATGTCGAAAATTAAAGAGCCACCATGTCAAACATTAAAGAGCCACCATGTCAAACACAAAAGAGCCACCATGTCAAACATAGAAGAGACACCATGTAAAACATACACGTGACTCCATGTAAAAAATTAAAAAGCCACCATGTCAAACATCAAAGAGCCACCATGTCAAAAATTAAAGAGTCACCATGTCAAACATTAAAGAGCCACCATGTCGAACATTAAAGAGCCACCATGTCAAAAATTAAAGAGCCACCATGTCTCGATCGAACATTAAAGAGCCACCATGTCAAACATAAAAGAGCCACCATGTCAAACATAAAAGAGCCACCATGTCAAACATAAAAGAGCCACCATGTAAAGTATAAAAGAGCCACCTTGTCAAACATTAAAGAGCCATCATGTGAAACATATACGTGACTCAACATACATGCGCAACCTCCAAAATTCGGTCGGCCATGCGACTTAGTTTTAACAAAAATGCGACATAGTTTTTGGCCAAAAATGCGACTTACATGTAAAAAAACCTAAAGCAAAATTAACGCAACTTTGGGTAAACGGCAGGAGTAACTATGACTGTCTTATAAGGCCAAAATGCCTCGTCAGCTACTTAGTACTACTACTTGGGTTTTTTGGGTGGGCATTTTTGCGACTTCCTTGGTTCACCACCAAATCGGTCGGCCGGATCGGCCGACTCGGCCGACTGTTGCGCATGTATGTGACTCAATGTCAAACATTAAAGAGCCACCATGTCAAACATTAAAGAGCTATCATGTCAAACACAAAAGAGCTACCATGTCAAACATAGAAGAGCCACCATGTCAAACATTAAAGAGCTATCATGTCAAACACAAAAGAGCTACCATGTCAAACATAGAAGAGCTACCATGTCAAACATTAAAGAGCCACCTTTTTAAACAAAAAAGAGATCCCATTTCAAACATAAAAGAAGTGTCATGCCAAACAGAATGGAACCATTATAAAGCTAAGGAAATTGTTGCACTAGCTACTTGTTCTCTGGTGGATGCTTGCTATTTAAGGATTGATACTTGCTTACAGGGGGATGCTTGCTCTTGTGGGTGGAGGGTACTTGCTATCTGAGAGGGGGTTGCTAGATATCTATAAAGTATCTTTGTATCCAGGTTATGCTTGCTATCAGGGGTTGCTTGCTGTCTGGGGGATGCTTGCGATCTGGGGGATGCTTGCTATCTGTGGGATGCTTGCTATCTGGGGTCTGGGGGAATGCTTGCTATCTGGGGATGCTTGCTATCTGGGGTTGCGTGCTATCTGCGGGATGCTTGCTGTCTGGGGGATGCTTGCTATCTGGGGGATGCTTACTATCTGGGGTCTGGGGGAATGCTTGCTATCTAGGGATGCTTGCTATCTGGGGTTGCTTGCTATCGGGGGGATGCTTGCTATCTGGGGATGCTTGCTATCTGGGGTCTGTGGGAATGCTTGCTATCTGGGGTCTGGGGGAATGCTTGCTATCTGGGGATGCTTGCTATCTGGGGTTGCTTGCTATCGGGGGGATGCTTGCTATCTGGGGGATGCTTGCTATCTGCGGGATGCTTGCTGTCTGGGGATGCTTATTATCTGGGGTCTGGGGAATGCTTGCTATCTGGAGATGCTTGCTATCTGGGGTTGCTTGCTATCGGGGGATGCCTGCTACCTGGGGGATGCTTGCAGTCTGGGGGATGCTTGCTATTTGGGGATCGATGCTTGAATGCTGTCTGAGGATGCTTGCTGTCTTGGGATGTTTTGTTTTTAGAGGGAATGTCTGTTGTTGTTTTTTGAAGGCTTTATTTCGCTGTCTATTTGTTATTTGTAAAGAACAAGGATTCTATCCAGATGTCCCCCATCGGGGGGCAAAGATTGCTAGTGCAGTTCTAAAAGCTTCCAATCGAAAACCGCGCCATGCTTCTTGAACGTTTCCAACCATTGCTCTCTGCCCCATTCCAATTGCAATTGCTGCCGCCTCTCAGCATTGGAGCCTGAAAGAATGAAACGACCGGACCTAAAGGCTAGGGCGGCGGGGGTTGGCGGCGGCGGAAATTGGAGGCGCTGGGGTGGCGGGTGTTTTGGGGTCGCGCGGCACATAATCTAAAAATAGAAATCTACCAACCACACGCTAAACCAAAATTCCACACTCTCTCCTCTCCTTTCCGCATCGCCAACGTTATATGTTGGCTAGCGCCGTCTCACTGACTGTCTGTCCTTTTCAGCCCTGCGGGGGGTAGGGTTTGGCGGGGGTTAATTTGGAGAATTCACGCAGTGGGGTTGATGGCAATAGCCAGCCTGAGGTCAAGTCAAACCACACCACCCCATTTCATGTACATCACTGGGCCGGGGCGGCAAGCACAGTCACGCTAGACCCCACCCCGTATATTTGACCCATTAATTAAGCTATCCAGGCAGACCAGGCTTGAGTCGCTTGACCACAAGTTTGGAGTAGGACGTAAGCCCCAGAAAACTCGCACACAACCTGACCCTAAAAAACACGAGGCGACGTTTGCAAAGCCAATACGAAATTTAGTGCAATCGTTGGTTTAGAAGAACCCGACAAAGGAGTAATTAATTCAGTCTTATTTAGTGGAGTGGATTGGCATAAGTAATTTACTACTTATACAGGGTCGATAGTTTGGGCCCTAGCAGATAACAGTCACAGTCCTTTATATAAATTTGTGGACTTGCGCCGGTGTGGGAACAAAACGCAATAAATTAAATTAATTAACTGATCGAAAGAATAGATCGATAAAAAGGAATTTCGATTTGGTGTCTTTGAATTTTTGTATGCTTGTAGTTGAAGTTTTCAATTTCGAGCCATTGGCTATATAATATTAGGGACTACTAGTAGACACGGCACACGGGTACAGTACAGGTTAGGGTTAGGCTTGTACTTTGCCAAGGCAAGGTGTCTGCTGCTGCTTGACAGGGACAGGGTCAACTGAGGTTGCGGAGAGCACAAAAAAGCAGCAGCCAACGCACAAGGGCCTTGTCTTTCGTCGGGGTATTCTGGGGTCAAGCTGTTACAAACTAAGTCCTACTAAAAAGGCTTGAAACTGTAAAAACAGGCCGGGTGCCTGGGTCAGCCCCACAGGTGTGCTGGGGCGGGGGGCGGGGCTGCCACCCTCATCAGGCAAGGCGAGACCGGGAGAAGCAGAATGAGACTGAAATGTTGCTGCTGTCTGTCACTTTGAATTCTGGATTCTGTTTGCTTTTTTAACAAAGCTGCTTCCTGGCTGCTCCCAAGACGACCTACTCTAATTCTCCAAATCTCAAAGGGCGGCTGTGTACCAGTCATTCGATTTTTGATTCAACCTTTATTATTATTATTGGCTTGTTAATATCTTCCACTCTGATTAGCTCTGTTGCTTCTTTGCTTTGTTTGGGATTAGCTTTGCTTTGCTCCGCCAATCCGACCGCAGTTATTATTATTGCAAATCGACAGGCTATTAGCAGGAAGCCCTAATCCTGTTTGAGTAACAATTTACATTAGCCAGTGCATAACACAGAACAGAACAAGGACAGAAATCATGATTAATTCCGTCTAACCTGATCCAGACCTTTCAATTAAGCCTTTCTGCCACTCTGTTAACCCCGGCCTGGCCCGGCCCCCACCTCAACCTGAGCCTCCCAGCGGACAATTTCCAATCCAATCCTTTTGAGGAGGTCTCTTAGCCCCAGTCCCGTTAGTTTAGCCGGGCCAGGCCAGGCCAAACCCCCAAACCAGACAGGGGGCTCAACTGGACTGATGGGGTGGTGGGTTATGCTTTGACCGTTGGCGCCCCCTGTGTGTTGTGCTGGCGGGCATTGGGGGTGGTTGGCTTTGGTTTCGCGTGTCGCGCAAAGTGAAGAAGGGGTGGCGGGGCTGGACCAACCCCCCCAGATCTCCGCACCGACCCCACCGGCCTCCTCCAATCTCACAGCGCTCACCACAAACAACCTAGCCCTCCCCCCCACTCCAATTCAGCCCAACCCCGCGACCTCCCTGCGTGCCCTTTTAAAGAATGCAGGGAAAGGCAAGAAAGGGAGACCCGGGGCGGCGGTCTGGGGAAAACGCCATACAGCGCAGCGCAAGACAAGCACCGTTGCATTTTTCTCCCTCGTCTGAATCGCCACTTCCCCACCGCCGCGACCTCCCCCGTTTTCCAAACCCCGCCCTTTTACCCAATTTCTCTCCTCTTTACTCTTCCCCAGTCGTCTCCCGAGCCTTCGCCGGCCTCCCTTTTTCCTCCTGCCCGCCACTTAGATTCGGACAGGATCCATTTTTGGCCTCCGGGACCTCAACAATCGACCCTCCCCGATAACACCCCCTGAAAAATTCTCTTTCAATTCAAAACCGTCTGCAGTCCGGGGGCGGCACTACTCCGGCAACTAAGCAACCGCCTCAGCTTTGCACCACAGAGAGGCTTGGCCGACCTAGTGGTGACCGCCGACCGGACTCGAATCTACAAGCTTGAAGCGGATCGTCAAAGCTGGTAAGGATCGCGAGCTTTTTATCATATTCCTGTTTATTATTCATTGCATCAAGGGTCAACATCCAGTCTAGGACTCTAGAGACGGGTCCAGGTCAACTGCCCCCGGGCCCCCTTGACCCTCCAAACTAGATTCCTAAATTGGAAGGAATAAACACTAAGATTTGCTTTCCAATCCAGTGCTTAAACATAAAACGCTCAATGCAGAACAGGGAAATCCTACAAAACGTTGGTGGTGTTCGTGTTCGGTAAATTAGATCCAAATTCAAATTCGCGCCAAAAAAGTACATTGTTAAACAGCCTTAAAACATCATTTAAACACCAAAAACCGATAAGCAAAGATAAATGAAAGCTGAAATTCTGTTAAAAAATTTTTTAAGTTTGAACTTTGAAGGTGTCTTTAACGGTGTTTACGCCCAGCCCCCCTCAGAATTTGCCAGTGTCTTTGTTTTCGTGTTTGTTTGCCGCCACGTCCCTCTTGACCCGAGTGACCCAAATAAAGACTTTCCGGCTGTGTCCAGCCCAGTCAGGCCCCATCCTTCCTTGCGAACTGAAAAGTCTTAAAAATAAAACTGCGCTTGGAGTGGCAGCAGGACCCCCCAGCAGCCATTTGACCAGCCCTGGAGCCCGGAACAAAGCTATTTGATTTATATTTCTTCCGGAATCGGGCTGTCTGGCTGCATGGCTGTCTTAGGCCTTGTCTGTGCTGTTATGGGGCATCCGGCCCTACCAACTTCTTAAATAAAATCATTTCAACTGAGTGCAGCTGCACTGAAACCGCACCTTCTCCCTGTTCTATCTCACCGTTCTATCTCACCGTTCTATCTCCCCGTTCTATCTCACTGTTCTATCTCACCGTTCTATCTCACCGTTCTATCTCACCGTTCTATCTCACTGTTCTATCTCACTGCTCTATCTCACTGTTCTATCTCACCGTTCTATCTCACTGTTCTATCTCACTGTTCTATCTCACTGCTCTATCTCACTGTTCTATCTCACCGTTCTATCTCACTGTTCTATCTCACCGTCCTATCTCACCGTTCTATCTCACCGCTCTATCTCACTATTCATCTCACTGCTCTATCTCACCGTTCTATCTCACTGTTCTATTTCACCGATCTATCTCACCGTTCTATCTCACTGTTCTATCTCACTGCTCTACATGTATCTCACTGTTCTATCTCACTGTTCTATCTCACTGCTCTATCTCACCGTTCTATCTCACTGTTCTATTTCACCAATCTATCTCACTGTTCTATCTCACTGTTCTATCTCACTGTTCTATCTCACCGTTCTATCTCACTGTTCTATTTCACCGATCTATCTCACTGTTCTATCTCACTGTTCTATCTCACTGTTCTATCTCACTGTTCTATCTATCTCACTGTTCTATCTCACCGTTCTATCTCACCGCTCTATCTCACTATTCATCTCACTGTTCTATCTCACCGTTCTATCTCACTGTTCTATTTCACCGATCTATCTCACTATTCTATCTCACCGCTGTATCTCACTATTCATCTCACTGCTCTATCTCACCGCTCTATCTCACCGCTCTATCTCACTGTTCTATCTCACCTCCCCGGCAACGAAATGACCTACTGACACTCTGCCGCCGCAGGCCGTTGCCGCCGCCGACCACAAATGAGCAACGGGCCGACAGGCTCCGGACTCGTCGACATCAAGACGGCGGCGTCGTCCTCCGGCTCCTCAGCCGCGGTGGCTGGCGCCGCTGGCAGCATTAGCAGCGCATCAGCTGCGGGCTTCCTGCTGCCCACTACAGCCGCTGCGGCTCTGGCTGCCCGCACTCAGGGCTGCCTGTCGCTGGCGCCCCAGCAGCAGCAGCATCTGTTAGTGCTTGGCGCGACTGCTTTGACTGGGCAGCAGCAGCAGCAGCAGCAGCTCATGCAGCTCAGTCATCAGCAGATGTCTGCCATGGCTGCGGCGGCGGCGGCGGCCGCTGCTTCGGCAAATCGGCAAGACATTTCTGCCAGCTTCCCGTCAGTGACCGCGGTGAGTTGCGCTGAGGCATGCTGCTTTGTCTGGGCTACGCCCAGTTATCCGCCCCCTTCACTCAGTTATCCGCCCCCTTCACTCAGTTATCCGCCCCCTTCACTCAGTTATCCGCCCCCTTCACTCAGTTATCCGCCCCCTTCACTCAGTTATCCGCCCCCTTCACTCAGTTATCCGCCCCCTTCACTCAGTTATCCGCCCCCTTCACTCAGTTATCCGCCCCCTTCACTCAGTTATCCGCCCCCTTCACTCAGTTATCCGCCCCCTTCACTCAGTTATCCTCCCCTCACTCAGTTATCCACCCCCTTTACTCAGTTATCCGCCCCCTTCACTCAGTTATCCGCCCCCTTCACTCAGTTATCCGCCCCTTTCACTCAGTTATCCCCCCTCACTCAGTTATCCGCCCCCGTCACTCAGTTATCCGCCCCCTTCACTCAGATATCCGCCCCATTCACTCAGACTCCCCCTTCACTCAGATATCCGCCCCCTTCACTCAGATATCCGCCCCATTCACTCAGACTCCCCCTTCACTCAGATATCCGCCCCCTTCACTCAGATATCCGCCCCCTTCACTCAGATTCGGCGATACCCGCCCCCTTGCTCAAATATCTGCCGCTTAAGTGTCTGTTTATGTCAGGGATATACCTGCCCATTTACTAAAGATGTTTACTTCTCAACGAATTCGAACCCAGGCAGCTACTGATCAATCGTCAGTATTAGCAAGTCTGCGTCAATTCTCCTAAGTTCTCAAATTTTCCAAATCCCAAAAAGCTACATAAAAAACTGAACTCTGCACTGCAGTCTGTGTTCGACTTCTGTACTTGCCCTGCAAATTTCTGCTTTTGCAGCGGAGCAGTGGCCTAGGGTTTATCCACGCACTCGCTCACCCGCATCGACATGCGCTGACTGAAATAGTGAAATATCTTTACTTTCAGTTATACATGCGTCTCTTCAACACCAGTAGTATGTCACTGTGTCAGACTCAAAACTGGAACCCCTTCCCGTCATAATAGCCAATCGTTGTTTTTGCAGAATAACTTTACATATAGGTATAGAAATACACTACAAGGGCAAGTCATTTTGCTAGGCTCGAATAATGCGCGCAGTAAATGGGATTAAGGCTTTAGATTGGACGGGAAACGGAGGGGCAGAGCCGGTGCGCTGTGTTCTCTATGCGAGCTTGAGTAATCGTACTTTTAGTGGCAGCTTCTAGAAGGTAGTGGCTTTGATCCCCTCCCAGTTATAGGAAGGGGCTTTGATTCTCTCCCAATAGTTAGCTTTGATCCCCTCTCCTATCGGGAGAGTTTGATCCCCTCTCCTGTCAGTGGGGAGTTTTATCCCCTCTCCTATCAGTGAGGAGTTTGATCCCCTCTCCTGTCAGGGGAAATTTGATCCCCTCTCCTGTCAGTGGGGAGTTTTATCCCCTCTCCTATCAGTGAGGAGTTTGATCCCCTCTCCTGTCAGGGGAAATTTGATCCCCTCTCCTGTCAGTGGGGAGTTTTATCCCCTCTCCTATCAGGGGAAATTTGATTCCCTCTCCTGTCGGGGGGGGGTTGATCCCCTTTCCTGTTAGAGAGGGAGTTTAAAAGTGTGACCCCCTATTCTGTCAGGGGGCCTGAGCTTTGATCCCCTTCCCTGGTGTCAGTGGGAATGAACCACATGGGCTTAAAGGTGTGCGATCCGGTTTAATCACCATAGCAACATAGCCAGTTTGTGTCTGCGTTTTAAAGTCCATATTCAACATGGTCGCTGGGTTCTGTCGGGATGACTTGGAAGAGCGGCGGACCCACTAACTCTACAGACTGCCAGCGGTGCTCACTGCACTGTAAACACTGGCTCAGGCCGCCACAACGTGAGCGGCCGCTTCAAGTGCAACCTGGAAGACTCAGTCTGACCTCATCACATCCCAGCCTCCCTCACTGCCGCCGATTCCAAATCGCTTCCTCTCCATAGGTCATTCGACCTTCTCGTCAACCCCCGCCTTCGCCTTCTCTCAGTCCTAAAGTCCTCAACCTCGCCATGCCCGTCCTCTCGCCCTTTTCCAGGAAACCCCTGCCCCCTGCTGCCTCCCCCTCTCTCGGGCTGAGCTCAAGCCCTGCCGGCTCTAACTCAGACCCACCACCCCACCCGACCTTAGATTTCAAACCTAAGGCCACTGATATACGCCTCAGAACAGAACTACTGCAGCGTAGGTAAGGGGTTCAACTCTGGGTCTGAGCTGGCCGAGTCCTCCCCTGTCTCAGCCAGTTCCCAACCCCTCCCTCCCTCACTCCTCGCGTCGCTCAGTAGGGAACTATGAGCATTATACATGAGTAGAGAGGCCTAACCAAGCTCTTCCCCTCATCTCCTCCCCTGCTACCCCCGCATGCCCCCTAAAAGTGCAAACGCACCGAGGCCGCTCCCTCCCGTCTCCTGGCGTGCCCTTCCTGCTCCTTCCCCGGCCCTCCCAGTGCCGCTGTGTGTCACCCCCACCCGCCCTATCCCTCCCTCTTAATCCCTCCCGGGGCCTGTGGGCTTCATCACCCGCCCCCGTGCCCGCCCCCCCCCGGCCGGCAGTCAGGATTCCAGCTTGGGTCAGCTTACACACACAGTGCAAATTTCTGCCTGTATCCCTTCCCCCAATCCAAATGGACTGACCGTCTTCATCGGGATGGATTGGGATCGGTCTATTTTTCCCCAACCCGACCTATCAAGTATTAGTTCGGCGTATATGCATGGACGGGAGGGCACTGATCCCTAGCACCGCATTCCATTCCATCTCGCCAGGCGGGCTGACCCTATGGGCAGTCTTCTTAATCCGATAGAATTGATGAAGAACCTCAGCTTCTTTGTAGGCCTCCTAGTGACCTTTGAACTGCTGAGTTCGGGTCGAAATGCCTCTTGATTGTTGAGGTAATTTCAAACTGAAGTGTGATGTTATGAGGCTAAGCGGGTTTGGTCCTGAGCAAGGCGTTCCTAAGAGGGATTAGGAACAGTGTTTACCTGAGGAATTAGGGCTCAGAATAGTATTTACCTGAGGAATTGGGGCTCAGAACAGTATTTACCTGAGGAATTGGGGCTCAGAACAGTGCCTACCTGATGAATTGGGGCTCAGAACAGTGCCTACCTGAGGAATTGGGGCTCAGAACAGTATTTACCTGAGGAATTGGGGCTCAGAACAGTGTTTACCTGAGGAATTGGGGCTCAGAACAGTATTTACCTGAGGAATTGGGGCTCAGAACAGTGCCTACCTGATGAATTGGGGCTCAGAACAGTGCCTACCTAAGGAATTGGGGCTCAGAACAGTGCCTACCTGAGGAATTGGGGCTCAGAACAGTGCCTACCTGAGGAATTGGGGCTCAGAACAGTGCCTACCTGAGTAATTGGGGCTCAGAACAGTGTTTACCTGAGAAATTGGGGCTTAAAATGTTTTCCAAAAACAAAATTAGACTGAGGGTCACTACTTGAAATGACATTGTAAGGGCAATTTAGCTCATTGCTAATGGAAAATACTGCCCTGTTAAATTTGTTTCGCAACATATCGGCAACTCTAGGCAATTAAATTTTCGCTTGTTTTAAAATCGCGTGGAAAATGAATACGTCAGTGTAGTAACTTCATATATCTTTTTCCCCACCGGATTTTCCCAAACTCGCGTGTCCCAGACTCAGATTCAGCAATTTTGTATCGCAAAAAAGATTTATCAATTGTAATAAAGCTAAATTACAATTCAGATCGCGATTCGTACAGCGCTTTATGCATTATTTATCGCAGGCGTCATGGATATATTGATATTAGGCTTCTAAGGTTTCTAAAAAAAACTCGGGGAGCCTCAGCTTACTTCATATCATAGGGCCGATTCATTCAATGCCAATGGTAACTACGGGGTTATTAAAGGCATAGCATAGCTAAGGTCAGCTTCGAGCGAGAAGGCTTAAGTCCAAAAAAACGCGCAGCCCACCCGGAAGAGAGATAAGAATTCCACAGGCCTCCCGTTGCAACCCGTCTATAAGTGGCCACCGTAGTTCGTAGACCCGTAAATCGTGACTTTTGCGAGTTTTATGGACAGTCCGTCTGTCTGTCTTGTTTGACCTTTCAGCGTAACTAATGCCTGATTGTGGAATTGTGAATTGTATGATGTATGATTTGTAGACAATTAGTATTATTTAAGTATAGGTGAATAATCTGGAGATTTTTCTTGACAAACTGAAAACTAAAAAATCTATATGAATATGAAAATTCTAATGATTCTATTGATTTATAAGCAATTAAATTTAATAAAAAATTTAGCGGTGGAGAAGTCGGGGTTCGAACCCGAGACCTTTCACATGCGAAGCGAACGCTCTACCTCTGAGCTACATCCCCGACAAGCATTGTAGAGTATTTAAACCCTTAATAAACCAGACACATAAACCCGTGTTGTCTACTGACAGTAGCGTTTTATTTTTATGCATGCAATTTTTCGAAATTTTCCCAAAAATAATTAAATATGCACAATGTTTTGCAGACGGCAAACAGCCACCCAGTCAGCGGTGCCGCCTCATTCGCCGCCTTCAATCAAAGCACCAGTGCCAGCCTCGGTTTGAACGGCCTATTAGAGGCTGCAAAAACCAAGCTGCGCGAGTCTGCCGCCGAAATTCGTCCGTCTACCGCTGCTGACAGACAATTCCAGCAGGGCGGCGGCGATGCGGCAGACTCAGCTACCGGCAAAAGCGAGGGAGGCGGCTTCTCGAACGGGCTGAATAAAAAGCCGCCTGGAATGATGCTCAACTTGGCGCTGACTGAGAAGGTGAGCCGGCTTATGCTTAATTTTTTTCGGAAAACTGTTGACCTTATTACTAGTTAGTTAGTTAGTGTAGGTAGACAGGTAAAGTAGGAAAGTAGAGGTAGGTGGCGTAGGTAGTCAGATAGATAGGCAGGTAGACAGGTGGGTCGGCAGGTAGTCAGGTAGACAGGTAGGTAGGCAGGTAGGTAGGCAGGTAGGTAGGCAGGCTGGTAGGTAACTGAGCAGATCGACCCACAGCCAGCGAGGAATTTGTCCATTCCGCTGACCCCCAAGGACTCACACGGGGTGTACAGAGGTCCTGACTCTCTCTTCGTCAAGCAGTTTTTGTACACTTTGGAGATTGGCCCTCGCGGCAGTACAGAATCAAAATCAGGACCGGGGGCAGCGGCGCAGAAGACGTTCTCAGCCCCTCATAAAATGATCTACGGGAAATCGGACATTCGCAGCTCACCTCGATAGAGCAGCCGACGGCATCAGTTGAGCCGCCACAGCAGCAGCAGCAGGCCGACCCTCATTCGAAGCCGTCTCCGGGCAGCAACGCCAGCAGTTCGGCCGCGTTCGAAGTCTGCCGAGTGTGCGGCGACCGCGCCTCCGGCCGGCACTACGGCGTGGTGAGCTGCGAAGGCTGCAAAGGCTTCTTCAAGCGGTCGATTCGGCGCAAAGTGAATTACGCCTGCCGCAGCGGCAAGCAGTGCCTGGTGAACAAGGCGTACAGGAACCGCTGCCAGTTCTGCCGCCTGCAGAAGTGCATCTCAACCGGGATGCGCTCCGAGGCGGTGCAAAACGAGCGCAAGCCGAACCAGCAGCAGCAGCAGCAGCAGCAGCAGGCACAGGCTGCTGCCAGGAGGGCCTCGCTGATGCCGCCGACCTCCGCCGCCGCCTCCCTCTCTGGTCTCGGCGGCGGTGGCGGAGTCGTTGAATTTGGCGTCTTTAATAGCAACGGTTGCCATAGCAACAACAACAACAACAATAACAGCAGCAGCAACGGCGAACAGTCGAACGGAGCGGCCGACAGCGACGACCTGGACGGCGGCTTCGATGCGGCCGTCAAGACCGAGCCGCTGCCATCGGATGCCGACGCCGTCTGCGCCGTTGACCATTCCGACGATGCCAACGCTGAATCCGAGGCGCCGCCGTCCATGAACCACGAGGAGGCCAACGGGATTGAAGACTGCGAGCCTGGACTTGACGAGCAACAGGTGAGTCAAGGACTTCTTATTGTCGGGCAAAGGACTTATTTTTGTCAAGCCAGTCATGACAGGTCATTGGGAATTTAAATTCAACATCAGCTTAAGAAGCACGGGAATCAGCCAGGCCAAGGTCATGGGGAATCGCGGGAATCAGCCAGGCCAAGGTCATGGGGAATCACGGGAATCAGCCAGGCCAAGGTCATGGGGAATCACGGGAATCAGCCAGGCCAAGGTCATGGGGAATCATAGGAACCAGTCATTCAGGTCATGAGGAATCATTGGAACCAGACAGTCAGGTCATGAGGAATCATAGGAACCAGCCAGTCAGGTCATGGGGAATCATTGGAACCAGCCAGTCAGGTCACGGGGAATCATAGGAACCAGACAGTCAGGTCATGGTGTTGATCAGCTTAAGACTCCCCGCCAATCCATGACGCCGGCAGGATCTCGGCAGCTTCAGCCACCTGCTGGATGCCGAGTCCCTCGACTTCGATTTGCCGCCGTTCGCCGCGCCGCAGTCGGTCAGCATCCAGTACGTGCGCGACGTCGCCTCCTCAGTGCTGTTCCGCATGATCCGCTGGGTGCACGACAGGCGCCGGCTGCGAGAGGCCGCCCCGGTCAGCGAGCAGCTCGGCCACTGCTGGTGCGACGTGTTCGTGCTGTCGCTGTGCCAGTGCTCGCCCCGGATCCCCATGCACGAGCTGCACTCCGCGCTGTCCCGGCACCTGCACGGCCTCAATGGCGTTGGTGGGTTTTGTAGTGCGACTCTGCGTGTCCGGGATGTGGTGGCTCATTGTCTGATTTGCGACTCTGCGGGTCCGGGATGTGGCTCTTTGTCTGGTGCACGACTCTGCGGGTCCGGGATGTGGCTCTTTGTCTGGTGCGCGACTCTGCGTGTCTGGGATGTGGCTCTTTGTCTGGTGCGCGACTCTGCGGGTCCGGGATGTGATGGCTCATTGTCTGATTTGCGACTCTGCGTGTCCGGGATGTGGTGGCTCATTGTCTGATTTGCGACTCTGCGTGTCCGGGATGTGGTGGCTCATTATCTGATTTGCGACTCTGCGTGTCCGGGATGTGGCTCATTGTCTGATTTGCGACTCTGCGTGTCCGGGATGTGGCTCTTTGTCTGATGTGCGACTCTGCGTGTCCGGGATGTGGCTCATTGTCTGATGTGCGACTCTGCGTGTCCGGGATTTGGCTCATTGTCTGATGTGCGACTCTGCCCTCTGTTCGGGGTGCCTGAGTGTGTAGTGTCTGACGTCATGGTGTCTAACGTGTGACTCATAATGTCTGGCTGTGTGACTCATAGTGTCTGGCTGTGTGACTCAATGTCTGGCTGTGTGACTCATAGTGTCTGGCTGTGTGACTCATAGTGTCTAGCTGTGTGACTCATAGTGTCTGGCTGTGTGACTCATAGTGTCTGAGGCATCAATTCAGCGTCAAGCCTTCGCTGACTCTCCAGACGGAGTTCAAGGCAGCGAGTTGGACAGGACCCTAGCCGAGATTGACAAGCTGAAGCACATCATCGGGATGTTCATCGACGCCAGGGTCACCGGTCTGGAGTACGCCTATCTCAAACTCATCGCTCTGTTTGAGCCGGGTGAGCTCAGCTTAACTTCGTTAGGAGTTTCTGACTGCCTGGATTAGTCCGACACAATGGGAGTTGGGATGGGATGACTGGGGGATTCGGGTGGGATGACAGGGAATTCAGATTTGAGGACAGGGGAATTCAGATGGGATGACGGGGAATTCAGATTTGAGGACAGGGCAATTCAGATGGGATGACGGGGAATTCAGATTTGAGGACAGGGGAATTCAGATGGGATGACTTGGAATTCAGATTTGAGGACAGGGGAATTCAGATGGGATGACGGGGAATTCAGATTTGAGGACAGGGGAATTCAGATGGGATGACAGAGGAATTCAGATTTGAGGACAGGGGAATTCAGATGGGATGACAGAGGAATTCAGGTGGGATGACAGGGGAATTCAGACGGGATGACAGGGGAATTCAGGGGGGATGACAGGAGAACTCGGATTTGAAAACGGGGGAATTCGGATGGGAAAGCTACGGCTCTTGCTTGTCCAATTAGCGGTCTGATTTCCAGCGAGTCCTGACCGGAAGCCGCCCCCCCCCCGCCTTACTGCAGTGTTCTGCGCGCCCACGGAAGACGCCACGCACTCGCTGCTGACGGCCATGCAGGAGCGCGCGGTCAGCGAGCTGCTCAGCCACCTGCACGTCTCGCTCGGCGGAGCTCTGCCCGGCCACCAACGGCTGGCCCAGCTGCTGCTCCGCATCAGCTCGATTAGGACTCTGGACAAGGCGCGGATTAAGGAGATCTTCTTCTCGGGTTGGTCTGCGGGTTTTTCTGCTTGCTTGCCTGAGTTTTGTTACTAGGATGAGTAACCTGGGGACGGGAAGATGAGCTGGAGTTGTGATTTAGACTCTGATTCCTCATTAGATCAGAACAGCCAGCCCAGGTCATTAAGATAAGATTCACCAGACCATAAAGATAAGATTCACCAAGCCATAAAGATAAGATTCTTCAGGTCATAAAGATAAGATTCTTCAGGCCATAAAGATAAGATTCTCCAAGGTCATAAAGATAAGATTCTTCAGGTCATAAATATCAGATTGTCCAGCTCATAAAGATCAGATTCACCAGGTCATAAAGATAATATTCACCAGGTCATAAAGATAAGATTCCCCAGGTCATAAAGATCAGATTGTCCCGGTCATTAAGATAAGATTCTTCAGGTCATAAAGATAAGATTCTCCAGGTCATAGGGACCAGGTAGCTCAGGTCATTATGATAAGATTATCCAGGTCATAAATATCAGATTCACCAGGTCATAAAGATAAGATTCCCCAGGTCATAAAGATAAGATTTTCCAGGTCATTATGATAAGATTCTCCAAGGTCATAAAGATAAGATTCTCCAGGTCATAAAGATCAGATTGTCCCGGTCATTAAGATAAGATTCTCCAGGTCATAAAGATAAGATTCTCCAGGTCATAGGGACCAGGTATCTCAGGTCATTATGATAAGATTATCCAGGTCATAAAGATCAGATTCACCAGGTCATAAAGATAAGATTCCCCAGGTCATAAAGATAAGATTTTCCAGGTCATTATGATAAGATTCTCCAAGGTCATAAAGATAAGATTCTTCAGGTCATTAAGATAAAATTATCCAGGTCATAAAGATCAGATTCTCCAGGTCATAAAGATCATATTCTCCAGGTCATAGGGACCAGGTAGCTCAGGTCATTAAGGTAAGATTATCCAAGGTCATAAAGATCAGATTCACCTGGTCATAAAGATCAGATTCACCTGGTCATAAAGATCAGATTCTCCAGGTCATAAAGATCAGATTCACCTGGTCATAAAGATCAGATTCTCCAGGTCATAAAGATCAGATTCACCTGGTCATAAAGATCAGATTCTCCAGGTCATAAAGATCAGATTCACCTGGTCATAAAGATCAGATTCACCTGGTCATAAAGATCAGATTCTCCAGGTCATAAAGATCAGATTCACCTGGTCATAAAGATCAGATTCTCCAGGTCATAAAGATCAGATTCTCCAGGTCATAAAGATCAGATTCACCTGGTCATAAAGATCAGATTCACCTGGTCATAAAGATCAGATTCACCTGGTCATAAAGATCAGATTCACCTGGTCATAAAGATCAGATTCACCTGGTCATAAAGATCAGGCCAGCCCATCCAAATCTCAAAAGATTTTTCGCCCGCCACAACTTTCAGAGCAAATCGGCCCGATCCCCATGGAGACGCTGATGCCCTTCATCCTCAACAGCGGAAGCTTGCCGACGAACCTTCAGGAGGAGCCGCAGACTGCGCAGCCACCACCGCCTCCTCCGCCGCCGCCGCCAATGCTTGGCCAGTCTCAGCAAGAGCTGCTGCAAAGTCAGCTGCTGTACCATCGGCACCAGATGCTGCAGTACCAGCATCAGCAGCAGCTTCATCAGTCTGAGTCCGAGCACCAGCTGCCGCAGTTGAAACGCGAGCTCAGAGTCAGTCCCTGCGACAGTCCCGATAAAGTGCAGCGCTTCAACTGATTGCCCCGCTGACATTCCGCGCGCCACGCTGACTCTGAGCGAGCAGCGCCTGATGACTCTGTGAACTCCGCGCCTCTGACGCAGCGCCTGATGACTTTGTGAACTCTGCGCCTCTGACGTAGCGCCATTTTTACATTTGCAGCTCTCGGACAGATCAGCGCCTTCTTCATCCGGGATCCGGGATTCTTCATCATGTTAAAACTAAAAAGGTATCCCCTGACCTTCAGCTGGCGCCACCCCCTGACCTTCAGGTGGCGCCACCCCCTGATCTTCAGCTGGCGCCACCCCTTGACCTTCAGCTGGCGCCACCCCTCACCTTCATCTGGCGCCACCCCCTGACCTTCAGGTGGCGCCACTGCCCCCAACCTATAGCTGGCGCCACTCCCCTGACCTTCAGCTGGCGCCACCCTCCCTCACCTTCAGCTGGCGCCACCCACTGACCTTCAGGTGGCGCCACTGTCCCCAACCCATAGCTGGCGCCACTTTCCTGACCTTCAAGTGGCGCCACTGTCCCCAACCCATAGCTGGCGCCACTTTCCTGACCTTCAAGTGGCGCCACTGCCCCCAACCTATAGCTGGCGCCACCCCCTGACCTTCAACTGGCGCCACTCCCCTGACCTTCAGCTGGCGCCACCCCCTGAACTTCAGCTGGCGCCACTCCCCTGACCTTCAGCTGGCGCCACCCCCCCGACCTTCAGCTGGCGCCACCCCCTGACCTTCAGGTGGCGCCACTCCCCTGACCTTCAGCTGGCGCCACCCCCTGAACTTCAGCTGGTGCCACTCCCCTGACCTTCAGCTGGCGCCACCCCCCCGACCTTCAGCTGGCGCCACCCCCTGACCTTCAGCTGGCGCCACCCCCCCCCCGACCTTCAGCTGGCGCCGCTCCCCTGACCTTCAGGTGGCGTCACTAAACAAAACAATGTCTAATTTGGTGTCAGTTGAGGTTTTCTATTTCGCTTGCCTGTTTGTCATTCAATTGTACCTTTTGTCTCCTATCCGTAACACGTTAAACAATAATTAACAATTTTCCCAGCATATTTTACTGCGTCAACGCTTACAATACTACTGCTTCTACTCATCCTAGTAGAGAGCAGGGCATATTCTTGCTGTGCGAAATTTTTGCAAAGATTTCCCCGACCCGTCATATTTTCAATAGAATTTCTGTACACCTGTCGCAGCGTTCGATAGACTTTGTACCTGATATCAATAATTGCCACCAGCTAATCTCAGTTATACAGATAGTCTTATCAAATTATAATTATCTCGCAGCGTGTCCATAAGCAGCCATTTTGCCCCAACCCCCATATTTAATTGAACCGTCACGTGATTCTTAAAGTCATCCGCTGCACGAACTGAAATTCAACTGCCATCCACGCCCACGTGTATACACTGATATATCTGTCTATTTTCTTAAACACTGTTTTTTCGGGTCCATACCGCCTCGCATTTCCCTGCATAGTGAGCATTGATTAATTCAAGTTGCATCTTGTTATGTTAGAGCTGCTGACGGCTGTCAACACTGTCTCTGCGTCTGATCTCACCCTCTGTCTGTCTCTAATCTCTATAATCTCACTCTCTACTCAGCCTCTAATCTCTCTAATCTCACTCTATCTCAGTCTCTAAATTCTATAATCTCACACTCTATCTCAGTCTCTAATCTCTCTAATCTCACTCTATCTCAGTCTCTAATCTCTATAATCTCACACTCTATCTCAGTCTCTAATCTCTCTAATCTCACCTCTATCTCAGTCTCTAATCTCTATAATCTCACACTCTATCTCAGTCTCTAATCTCTCTAATCTCACTCTCTACTCAGCCTCTAATCTCTCTAATCTCACTCTATCTCAGTCTCTAATCTCTCTAATCTCACCTCTATCTCAATCTAGTCTCTAATCTCTATAATCTCACTCTCTATCTCAGTCTCTAATCTCTCTAATCTCACCTCTATCTCAGTCTCTAATCTCTCTAATCTCACTCTCTACTCAGCCTCTAATCTCTCTAATCTCACTCTATCTCAGTCTCTAATCTCTCTAATCTCACCTCTATCTCAATCTAGTCTCTAATCTCTATAATCTCACTCTCTATCTCAGTCTCTAATCTCTCTAATCTCACCTCTATCTCAATCTAGTCTCTAATCTCTATAATCTCACTCTCTATCTCAGTCTCTAATCTCTCTAATCTCACCTCTATCTCAGTCTCTAATCTCTATAATCTGACTCTCTACTCAGCCTCTAATCTCTCTAATCTCACTCTATCTCAGTCTCTAATCTCTCTAATCTCACCTCTATCTCACTCTAGTCTCTAATCTTACCTTTCGTTTAAGTCTCTACTCTTTAACCTCGCTCCATATCATCTCATCCTCTCTCGCATCAACTTCCCAGCTCCCTCCCTCCCAGCGCCAATCACGCGGCCTCCTCGTATTCGAGGTGGCTTGAGTACTTTGCCGTTTGTTTTATTTGCGCCTAGACGCTGCAGCTCCTTCAGTGTTTTATTGCACCTTTGCCTCTGTGTTCCCAATTATTGCCTGCCTATCACAGCACTTAGCCATATTCGAATCGAACTGGGAGTTACGGTCAGTGCGTTTCAAAAGGCGAGCTACACACGGGTTAATGTAACCGTTGTATGTCTGTTTTAGTCTTTGTTCATCTATTTGTTCGTATTTGCAGTCTTCGCTGACAATTAAATCACCGGGAAGTCCTTCGGGTACGAGGCTTGAGCACATGGCGCCTCCTACAGTCATCTCCATACTTCTCAAAACTAATCTCTCTTCTCAACCCTTATTTGTCTTCTCACTCTTTATCTCTCTTCTCAACCCTTATTTGTCTTCTCACCCCTTATCTCTCTTCTCAACCCTTATTTGTCTTCTCACCCCTTATCTCTCTTCTCAACCCTTATTTGTCTTCTCACTCTTTATCTCTCTTCTCAACCCTTATTTGTCTTCTCACTCTTTATCTCTCTTCTCAACCCTTATTTGTCTTCTCACCCCTTATCTCTCTTCTCAACCCTTATTTGTCTTCTCACTCTTTATCTCTCTTCTCAACCCTTATTTGTCTTCTCACTCTTTATCTCTCTTCTCAACCCTTATTTGTCTTCTCACCCTTATCTCTCTTCTCAACCATTATTTGTCTTCTCACTCTTTATCTCTCTTCTCAACCCTTATTTGTCTTCTCACTCTTTATCTCTCTTCTCAACCCTTATTTGTCTTCTCACCCCTTATCTCTCTTCTCAACCCTTATTTGTCTTCTCACTCTTTATCTCTCTTCTCAACCCTTATTTGTCTTCTCACTCTTTATCTCTCTTCTCAACCCTTATTTGTCTTCTCACCCCTTATCTCTCTTCTCAACCCTTATTTGTCTTCTCACTCTTTATCTCTCTTCTCAACCCTTATTTGTCTTCTCACTCTTTATCTCTCTTCTCAACCCTTATTTGTCTTCTCACTCTTTATCTCTCTTCTCAACCCTTATTTGTCTTCTCACTCTTTATCTCTCTTCTCAACCCTTATTTGTCTTCTCACTCTTTATCTCTCTTCTCAACCCTTATTTGTCTTCTCACCCCTTATCTCTCTTCTCAACCCTTATTTGTCTTCTCACTCTTTATCTCTCTTCTCAACCCTTATTTGTCTTCTCACTCTTTATCTCTCTTCTCAACCCTTATTTGTCTTCTCACTCTTTATCTCTCTTCTCAACCCTTATTTGTCTTCTCACCCTTTATCTCTCTTCTCAACCCTTATTTGTCTTCTCACTCTTTATCTCTCTTCTCAACCCTTATTTGTCTTCTCACCCCTTATCTCTCTTCTCAACCCTTATTTGTCTTCTCACTCTTTATCTCTATTCTCAACCCTTATTTGTCTTCTCACTCTTTATCTCTCTTCTCAACCCTTATTTGTCTTCTCACCCTTTATCTCTCTTCTCAACCCTTATTTGTCTTCTCACTCTTTATCTCTCTTCTCAACCCTTATTTGTCTTCTCACCCTTTATCTCTCTTCTCAACCCTTATTTGTCTTCTCACCCCTTATCTCTCATCCCACCCTTATCTGTCTTCTCACCTCTTATCTGTCTCCTCACCCCTTATCTCTGTTCTCACCCCTTATCTGTCTTCTCACCCCTTATCTCTCATCCCACCCTTATCTGTCTTCTCACCCCTTATCTCTCATCCCACCCTTATCTGTCTTCTCACCTCTTATCTCTCTCCTCACCCCTTATCTCTCTTCTCACCCCTTATCTCTCTCCTCACCCCTTATCTCTCTTCTCACCCCTTATCTCTCTCCTCACCCCTTATCTCTCTTCTCACCCCTTATCTCTGTTCTCACCCCTTATCTCTCTTCTCACCCCTTATCTCTCATCCCACCCTTATCTGTCTTCTCACCCCTTATCTCTCTCCTCACCCCTTATCTCTCTTCTCACCCCTTATCTCTCTTCTCACCCCTTATCTCTCTCCTCACCCCTTATCTCTCTTTTCACCCCTTATCTGTCCTCTCACCCCTTATCTATCCTATTCTCACCCTTTCTCTCCTTCCTTTCATTCCAGCATGAGTTGCCGCCGTCACTAAAAACATTTGAGAATTTTTTCTTACGTCTGAATGACCCACTGTTTTGCTCTGCCTAAAGCGCCATAAACATAACGGTACGAGCGCAAGCCCCCCCCCCCCGCCCCATCACTCTGGTTCGCTGTGCTTTCTCCGTTTAATAAATTTAGCAAATTAATTTTTAGTATATAGGATGAAACCAAAAAGCTCCATGAATTACATTTGCCTTCTGCCGAAATGAGAAATTCTTAAACAGTGCAACATAAAACTTCTATTTTGCGAATCAAAGCTCATCAAGCTCATGCCAAGTTTTGCCGGAACTTTGTGAGTTGGTTATTTTCGTTAAAAATTTTATTTTATTGTTTTATGCCTTGAACTCTATTTTAGACACTCCCAGATCCCCATTTTAGACACTCCCAGATCCCCATTTTAGACACTCCCAGATCCTCATTTTAGACACTCCCAGATCCCCATTTTAGACACTCCCAGATCCCCATTTTAGACACTCCCAGATCCCCATTTTAGACACTCCCAGATCCTCATTTTAGACACTCCCAGATCCCCATTTTAGACACTCCCAGATCCCCATTTTAGACACTCCCAGATCCTCATTTTAGACACTCCCAGATCCCCATTTTAGACACTCCCAGATCCCCATTTTAGACACTCCCAGATCCCCATTTTAGACACTCCCAGATCCCCATTTTAGACCCCCCAGATCCCCATTTTAGACACTCCCAGATCCCCATTTTAGACACTCCCAGATCCCCATTTTAGACTCCCAGATCCCCATTTTAGACACTCCCAGATCCCCATTTTAGACACTCCCAGATCCCCATTTTAGACACTCCCAGATCCCCATTTTAGAAACTCCCAGATCCCCATTTTAGACTCCCAGATCCCCATTTTAGACACTCCCAGATCCCCATTTTAGACACTCCCAGATCCCCATTTTAGACACTCCCAGATCCCCATTTTAGACACTCCCAGATCCCCATTTTAGACACTCCCAGATCCCCATTTTAAACACTCCCAGATCCCCATTATAGACACTCCCAGATCCCCATTATAGACACTCCCAGATCCCCATTTTAGACACTCCCAGATCCCCATTTTAGACTCCCAGATCCCCATTTTAGACACTCCCAGATCCCCATTATAGACACTCCCAGATCCCCATTATAGACACTCCCAGATCCCCATTATAGACACTCCCAGATCCCCATTTTAGACACTCCCAGATCCCCATTTTAGACACTCCCAGATCCTCATTTTAGACACTCCCAGATCCCCATTTTAGACACTCCCAGATCCCCATTTTAGACACTCCCAGATCCCCATTTTAGACACTCCCAGATCCCCATTTTAGACTCCCAGATCCCCATTTTAGACACTCCCAGATCCCCATTTTAGACTCCCAGATCCCCATTTTAGACACTCCCAGATCCCCATTATAGACACTCCCAGATCCCCATTATAGACACTCCCAGATCCCCATTATAGACACTCCCAGATCCCCATTTTAGACACTCCCAGATCCCCATTTTAGACACTCCCAGATCCCCATTTTAGACACTCCCAGATCCCCATTTTAGACACTCCCAGATCCCCATTTTAGACACTCCCAGATCCCCATTTTAGACTCCCAGATCCCCATTTTAGACACTCCCAGATCCCCATTTTAGACTCCCAGATCCCCATTTTAGACACTCCCAGATCCCCATTTTAAACACTCCCAGATCCCCATTATAGACACTCCCAGATCCCCATTATAGACACTCCCAGATCCCCATTTTAGACACTCCCAGATCCCCATTGCCAGCCACAGATCCCAGATCCGCTCAAGATGTGAACATGCATGCAGTGGCGGCCATAGCTGGAGCAAGTACCCAGCAACAGTAATTTATTGTCAGAAAATTCTTCCCAGAATATCCCATCAGCGATCCGCCATTAGCCGCAACTCGCTGTTGAGTCCAGATGCCGATAGCCTGATCGTAGCGCTTGTCAGAGTAGCCTCCATCGCAGCCGATCTCAAACCGCCTCAAGGTGTTTCGCAGCCTCACCAGCACTGAGAACAGGCTGCCGGCAGACAGTCCGCACTGCTCAGTCATGGCGTTCTCCAAGCAGTGACTGGCCCGCCTCCACGCCCCGGCAAGGTGTGCCTCGGTCCAGCTGGCATGGCTGGTGCAGCGGATCTGCCACAGGCTGAAATGGATTCTGCCGGCCCGGCGTTCTGCAGCTGCGCACTTTGACAGCGCGGCTGAGCGCATGCAGCCGAGGCTGCGTCTGAACGCTGAGGTGGTGGCGGGATTTGCGGCCTGAAGCTGGGCCTCCCTGTCCTGAATATTTGCCCCCCCCTGTCCTGAAGTTGTATTCTCCCTGTCCTGAATATTTGCTCCCCCTGCCCTGAAGTTGTATTCTCCCTGCCCTGAGGTTTGGCTCTCCCTGCCCTGAAGCTGTACATGTATTCTCCCTGTCCCTGAGGTTTGGCTCTCCCTGCCCTGAAGTTGTATTCTCCCTGTCCTGAATATTTGCCCCCCCCGTCCTGAAGTTTTATTCTCCCTGTCCCTGAGGTTTGGCTCTCCCTGCACTGAAGTTGTATTCTCCCTGTCCTGAGGTTTGGCTCTCCCTGTCCTGAAGTTTTGCTCACGCTGTCCTGATGGGTTTTGATTTTCCTGTCCTGAGGTTTGTCTCTCCCTGTCCTGAGGTTCGGCCCTCCCTCTCCTGAGGTTTTTCCCTCCCTGTCCTGAGGTTTGGCTCCCTCTGTCCGGAGGTTCGGCTCTCCCTGTCCTGGGGTTCGGCTCTCCCTGTCCTGAGGTTTGTCTCTCCCTGTCCTGAGGTTCGGCCCTCCCTCTCCTGAGGTTTGTCCCTCCCTGTCCTGAGGTTTGGCTCTCCCTGTCCTGAGGTTCGGCTCTCCCTGTCCTGAGGTTCGGCTCTCCCTGTCCTGAGGTTTGTCTCTCCCTGTCCTGAGGTTCGGCCCTCCCTCTCCTGAGGTTTGTCCCTCCCTGTCCTGAGGTTCGGCTCTCCCTGTCCTGAGGTTCGGCTCTCCCTGTCCTGAGGTTCGGCTCTCCCTGTCCTGAGGTTCGGCTCTCCCTGTCCTGAGGTTTGCACATCTGTATTTGAACATTGAACTGCTCTACAAGCATTAAGAATCACACCTGGCACGCGCGAGCAGACAAACTTGAGTTGATGAACTGTCACCTTCCAGTCAAAAGTGGCTCGAATCAGATCGAACCCGGCGGGGCAGGAATCTCGGACTCGGCGAGCTCCAGCTTCGTAGCTTTGCAGAGCTCTGCGAGGGTAGGTTGGAGGGATTTCCCACCTGCCAGATGGACTATTCCACTTAAATTTCCCATCCGTCAGCCTGGGAAAACCAGGGATTCTCTCCCGAGGATTTCCCACATTCCAGGTAGGGAATCCCAACAATTCTCTCCAGTGGATTTCCCACATTCCAGACTGGGAAACCCAAGGATTCTCTCCAGTGGATTTCTCACATTCCAGGTAGGGAATCCCAAGGATTCTCTCCCGTCGATTTCCCACACTCCAGGCAGGGAAGCCCAGGGATTCTCTCCCGTGGATTTCCCACATCCCAGGTAGGGAATCCCAAGGATTCTCTCCCGTGGATTTCCCACATCCCAGTAGGGAATCCCAAGGATTCTCTCCCGTGGATTTCCCACATTCCAGACTGGGAATTCCAAGGATTCTCTCCCGTGGATTTCCCACATTCGAGGCAGGGAATCCCAGGGATTCCTTATCAGAGATTTCCCACTCGTCCAGTCGCTCACCCACAGATCCCGTCTTTGCCAGTCAGTTTGGTCTCGGCGGCGGCTGTGAGCACGGGATGCACCGCCTGAATTCCCGAGTCCCGGATAGCGCTCTCAAATTCCATGCGAATTTGCCTGAGCCGCCCCTGAAAGCCGGGCTGGCAGGCAACCGAGTAGTTGAAGGCTGAGCAGCGAGGGAAAAGAGGGGATTACGTACGCGATATGGGGTGTGCAATATTTGGGAGAAATTTGAGAACTAGCTCATCATTTTTACCCAGGACACCTGGCCTTTTGTGCTTAGTCGAAAAGAAACTATTTTTAAAAATGATTTCGAGAAGGACAGACGTAAATTCTTGTGGAGTAGTTCTCCAGGGAGCCGCTGCTACCCCTTATCCTCTTCTGAGCCGCTGCAATACCCTCTGGTCCTCTTCTTGGCTGCTGCAATACCCTCTGGTCCTCTTCTTGGCCGCTGCAATACCCTCTGATCCTCTTCTTTGCCGCTGCAATACCCTCTGGTCCTCTTCTTGGCCACTGCAATACCATCTGGTCCTCTTCTTGGCCACTGCAATACCCTCTGGTCCTTTTCTTGGCTGCTGCAATACCCTCTGGTCCTCTTCTTGGCCGCTGCAATACACTCTGGTCCTCTTCTTGGCCACTGCAATACCCTCTCGTCCTCTTCTATGGCCACTGCAATACCCTCTGGTCCTCTTCTTGGCTGCTGCAATACCCTCTGGTCCTCTTCTTGGCCGCTGCAATACCCTCTGATCCTCTTCTTTGCCGCTGCAATACCCTCTGGTCCTCTTCTTGGCCACTGCAATACCCTCTGGTCCTCTTCTTGGCCACTGCAATACCCTCTGGTCCTTTTCTTGGCCGCTGCAATACCCTCTGGTCCTCTTCTTGGCCGCTGCAATTCACTCTGGTCCTCTTCTTGGCCACTGCAATACCCTCTGGTCCTCTTCTATGGCCACTGCAATACCCTCTGGTCCTCTTCTTGGCAGCTGCAATACCCTCTGGTCGTCTTCTTGGCAGCTGCAATACCCTCTGGTCCTCTTCTTGGCCGCTGCAATACACTCTGGTCGTCTTCTTGGCCACTGCAATACCCTCTGGTCCTCTTCTGGGCCGCTGGTCCTGCTCTAGTTGGCTACTCACCATACCGCGGTCTCTCAAAGCTGTAAGCCTCACGGCATTTGGCCAGCCCCAGCATCCCGACAGCGACAGGTCGGAAACGGTCCTCAGCTCGAGCCCCGTTCGAGCAGCCAGTTCTCACTAGGGCGGCCAGGCAGCCCAGGTACTCGTTGCTAAGGACGCACTGTCCGGCCCGACGCAGCCGGTTGCGCAGAGAGTACACCTGGCCGCACCGCTGGGCCAAGTAGCCGCTCAGCTGAGCTGCTATGCAGTGTGCTGAGCCGGCGTAATCTGAATGCCAGGTGAACAAGAGCTGCGACTTTTTAATAATTTCAAACTCACAACTATGCATAGCAACTAACCGCGCAAGCCTCTTCTACTTGTATGAGTTACTAAGAGTACTGTTCGAATTTCTAATTTCCCTCATCTCATTGAGCCGCCTCACCCGGCTGGCAGACGTGTCTGTCATACGCTTCTAATCTGAAGAAGTACTCGCTGCTCTTCTGCTGCCACCAGGTGCACCGGGACCAGCGGCTGCCTTCACGTTGCAGCACCGAGTCTTGACAAGGGATGTAGGCCTTCAGACTGCTGCGTTATGAGCATTTGGGTGGGAGAAGCTTTCCGTTTGTTTGTGCTTCAGGGCTTGTGTTTCAGGGTTTGTGTATCCGGGTTTGTGTTTCAGGGTTTGTGTATCCGGGTTTGTGTTTCAGGGTTCGTATTTTGGGGCGGCTGTTTAGAGGTTTGCTCAACACCTGACACAGCAGCTCAGCTCACACCTGACACAGCAGCTCAGCTCACACCTGACACAGCAGCTCAGCTCACACCTGACACAGCAGCTCAGCTCACACCTGACACAGCAGCTCAGCTCACACCTGACACAGCAGCTCAGCTCACACCTGACACAGCAGCTCAGCTCACACCTGACACAGCAGCTCAGCTCACACCTGACACAGCAGCTCAGCTCACACCTGACACAGCAGCTCAGCTCACACCTGACGCAGCAGCTCAGCTCACACCTGACACAGCAGCTCAGCTCACACCTGACACAGCAGCTCAGCTCACACCTGACACAGCAGCTCAGCTCACACCTGACACAGCAGCTCACCTCACACCTGACACAGCAGCTCAGCTCACACCTGACACAGCAGCTCAGCTCACACTTGACACAGCAGCTCAGCTCACACCTGACACAGCAGCTCAGCTCACACCTGACACAGCAGCTCAGCTCACACCTGACACAGCAGCTCAGCTCACACTTGACACAGCAGCTCAGCTCACACCTGACACAGCAGCTCAGCTCACACTTGACACAGCAGCTCAGCTCACACCTGACACAGCAGCTCAGCTCACACCTGACACAGCAGCAGCTCAGCTCACACCTGACACAGCAGCCCCACCAACCTGCAGAGTTGCGGCTGCAGCTCCGCTGAATGCAAGCTCAGCTGCATCACTGTTGCCAGGCCGGCAGTCTTGGACTCCTGAGAATACCGGATGAGCTGACTGCGCGGCCCCGGCCCGAGACTGCTCAGGCAGGGGTCCATCGCCAGGTCGAACCGAAGCTCCGAGCACCAGCGGGTGCCGTTCTCAACTTCATGAGCGGCAGCTGCACATTGCGTAGAAAAATCGGTTTTTTAATTTCAACAA
Organism: Macrostomum lignano; assembly: GCA_002269645.1. Classification (NCBI taxonomy): domain Eukaryota; kingdom Metazoa; phylum Platyhelminthes; family Macrostomidae; genus Macrostomum; species Macrostomum lignano. The sequence goes on from NIVC01001350.1 coordinate 40,807, forward strand.
CTAGAGGCAAGATGCTTCTACAACTTTATTTTAGCCAGTATTCACTCTGCTATCTGCGGCAACCCACAGTTCAAAAGCCTGGGGGGGGTCGCCACACAGCCTCAATTATCCCAGCTAATGCTGGCATCCATTTTACAGCTGGATGAACTGAAGCATCGCAGAGTTAAGTGTCTTGCTCAAGGACACAAGTTGTTCCAGTGGGATCGGGAATCGAACCCCCGACCTTCAAGTCGTGAGTCCGACGCTCCATCCACTAGGCTACAACCCCCTCATGAGCACATGTACAAGCGCGCCAATTTCAAAATTTGATTAGAATATAATTTTAGATTAAAAAAAGACTCAGTTTAACATTTATAGTTCATCCCGTGACCTTAGATGTTACTCACCGATCAGCACTGCCGTCGCTACGACTAGAAGCTCCTGAAAGATTCTCTGTCCATCGGACGCTAAGTGCTTCATTGTTATATGGCGCTGTGGTTTCGAGCTGGTTTGCTTCTTTTGCTTCTTTAAAAGTTGCTTCAAGATCTGCAAATTCGTCCCGATTGGACCAATCCGGCAGAATTCAATTATCGATGAGGCCTCCATTCAGCTTCCTCACTCTGCCCTGATAATTACTGCAGACTGGCTGATGAAGCTGCCTGAGCAGCTGATTGAGTACAGAAATTGAGCCCCCCCGATGTTCATCGAATTTTGCAACCCCCATCATGCTTGCCAGAGTTCTGTGGACCCAATAAAACCGATGTCATATGAAGGACTCTCTTCACAGATAGCGAAAAACGCTATTTGCACTACTCGTTAAACTACTTATACTGTACTAAACTGGCAACTTGACTGAAACTTGTTGATAGGGGCGTTTTAAGGTGTGAGTTTAAGGGTTTGTGTTTAGGGGTTTGTGTTTTGGGGTTTGTGTTTCAGGGTTTGTGTTTTGGGGTTTGTGTTTAGGGGTTTGTGTTTTGGGGTTTGTGTTTCAGGGTTTGTGTTTTGGGGTTTGTGTTTTGGGGTTTGTGTTTCAGGGTTTGTGTTTTGGGGTTTGTGTTTTGGGCTTTGTGTTTCAGGGTTTGTGTTTCAGGGTTTGTGTTTCAGGGTTTGTGTTTTGGGGTTTGTGTTTTGGGATTTGTGTTTTGGGGTTTGTGTTTTGGGGTTTGTGTTTTGGGCTTTGTGTTTTGGGGTTTGTGTTTTGGGCTTTGTGTTTTGGGGTTTGTGTTTTGAAGTTTGTGTTTTGGGGCTTGTGTTTTGGGGTTTGTGTTTTGGGGTTTGTGTTTTGGGGTTCGTGTTTCAGGGTTTGTGTTTTGGGGTTTGTGTTTTGGGCTTTGTGTTTTGGGGTTCGTGTTTCAGGGTTTGTGTTTCAGGGTTTGTGTTTTGGGCTTTGTGTTTTGGGGTTTGTGTTTTGAAGTTTGTGTTTTGGGCTTTGTGTTTTGGGGTTTGTGTTTCAGGGTTTGTGTTTTGGGGTTTGTGTTTTGGGGTTTGTGTTTCAGGGTTTGTGTTTTGGGGTTTGTGTTTTGGGGTTTGTGTTTTGGGGTTTGTGTTTTGGGGTTTGTGTTCTGGGGTTTGTGTTCTGGGCTTTGTGTTCTGGGCTTTGTGTTTTGGGGCTTGTGTTTTGGGTTTGTGTTTTGGGGCTTGTGTTTTGGGGTTTGTGTTTTGGGGTTTGTGTTTTGGGGTTTGTGTTTTGGGCTTTGTGTTTTGGGATTTGTGTTTTGGGGTTTGTGTTTTGGGCTTTGTGTTTTGGGCTTTGTGTTTTGGGGTTTGTGTTTTGAAGTTTGTGTTTTGGGCTTTGTGTTTTGGGGTTTGTGTTTTGGGGTTTGTGTTTTGGGGCTTGTGTTTTGGGGTTTGTGTTTTGGGGTTTGTGTTTTGGGCTTTGTGTTTTGGGGTTTGTGTTTTGGGGTTTGTGTTTTGGGGCTTGTGTTTTGGGGTTTTTGTTTTGGGGTTTGTGTTTTGGGGTTTGTGTTTCAGGGTTTGTGTTTTGGGGTTTGTGTTTTGGGGTTTGTGTTTTGGGGTTTGTGTTTTGGGCTTTGTGTTTTGGGCTTTGTGTTTTGGGGTTTGTGTTTTGGGCTTTGTGTTTTGGGCTTTGTGTTTTGGGGTTTGTGTTTTGAAGTTTGTGTTTTGGGGCTTGTGTTTTGGGGTTTGTGTTTTGGGGTTTGTGTTTTGGGGTTTGTGTTTCAGGGTTTGTGTTTTGGGGTTTGTGTTTTGGGCTTTGTGTTTTGGGGTTTGTGTTTTGAAGTTTGTGTTTTGGGGTTTGTGTTTTGGGGTTTGTGTTTTGGGGTTTGTGTTTTGGGCTTTGTGTTTTGGGGTTTGTGTTTTGGGCTTTGTGTTTTGGGCTTTGCGTTTTGGGGTTTGTGTTTTGAAGTTTGTGTTTTGGGGCTTGTGTTTTGGGGTTTGTGTTTTGGGGTTTGTGTTTTGGGGTTTGTGTTTTAGGGTTTGTGTTTCAGGGTTTGTGTTTTGGGCTTTGTGTTTTGGGGTTTGTGTTTTGAAGTTTGTGTTTTGGGTTTTGCGTTTCATTGTAATTAAAGGTTAGCAGTAAAGTGTTTAATTTAAGTGAGTTAGGGTGTCAGTTGTCAGCGTGTCAGTTGTCAGGGTGTCAGTTGTCAGGGTGTTAGTTGTCAGGGTGTCAGTTGTCAGGGTGTCAGTTGTCAGGGTGCCAGTTGTCAGGATGTCAGGGTGTCAGTTGTCAGGATGTCAGGGTGTCAGTTGTTAGGGTGTCAGTTGTCAGGATGTCAGGGTGTCAGTTGTCAGGGTGTCAGTTGTCAGGGTGTCAGTTGTCAGGGTGTCAGTTGTCAGGGTGCCAGTTGTCAGGATGTCAGTTATCAGGGTGTCAGTTGTCAGGGTGTCAGTTGTCAGGGTGTCAGGGTGCCAGTTGTCAGGGTGTCAGTTGTCAGGGTGTCAGTTGTCAGGGTGTCAGTTTTCAGGGTGTCAGTTGTCAGGATGTCAGTTGTCAGGGCGTCAGTTGTCAGGGTGTCAGTTGTCAGGGTGTCAGTTGTCAGGGTGTCAGTTGTCAGGGTGTCAGTTGTCAGGGTGCCAGTTGTCAGGATGTCAGGGTGTCAGTTGTCAGGATGTCAGGGTGTCAGTTGTTAGGGTGTCAGTTGTCAGGATGTCAGGGTGTCAGTTGTCAGGGTGTCAGTTGTCAGGGTGTCAGTTGTCAGGGTGCCAGTTGTCAGGATGTCAGTTATCAGGGTGTCAGTTGTCAGGGTGTCAGTTGTCAGGGTGTCAGGGTGCCAGTTGTCAGGGTGTCAGTTGTCAGGGTGTCAGTTGTCAGGGTGTCAGTTGTCATGGTGCCAGTTGTCAGGGTGTCAGTTGTCAGGGTGTCAGGGTGTCAGTTGTCAAGGTGTCAGTTGTCAGGATGTCAGGGCGTCAGTTGTCAGGGTGTCAGGGTGTCAGTTGTCAGGATGTCAGTTGTCAGGGTGCCAGTTGTCAGGATGTCAGTTGTCAGGGCGTCAGTTGTCAGGGTGTCAGTTGTCAGGGTGTCAGTTGTCAGGGTGTCAGGGTGTCAGTTGTCAGGGTGCCAGTTGTCAGGGTGTCAGTTGTCAGGGTGCCAGTTTTCAGGGTGTCATTTGTCAGGGTGTCAGGGTGTCAGTTGTCAGGGTGCCAGCTGTCAGGGTGTCAGTTGTCAGGGTGTCAGGGTGTCAGTTGTCATGGTGTCAGTTGTCAGGGTGTCAGTTGTCAGGGTGTCAGGGTGTCAGTTGTCAGGGTGCCAGTTGTCAGGGTGTCAGTTGTCAGGGTGTCAGGGTGTCAGTTGTCAAGGTGTCAGTTGTCAGGATGTCAGGGCGTCAGTTGTCAGGGTGTCAGGGTGTCAGTTGTCAGGGTGTTAGTTGTCAGGGTCTCAGTTGTCAGGGTGTCAGGGTGTCAGTTGTCAGGGTGTCAGTTGTCAGGGTGCCAGTTGTCAGGGTGTCAGTTGTCAGGGTGTCAGGGTGTCAGTTGTCAAGGTGTCAGTTGTCAGGATGTCAGGGCGTCAGTTGTCAGGGTGTCAGTTGTCAGGAGTTGTCAGGGATGTCAGTTGGCTTGGAAACCAAACTGTGCGCATTGCCAGCGCCCTCGCAAACCTCTGATGGGGAGGAGTTTTATTAAAAAGCAACTTTGTTCTCATCAGATTCTTCTTCCCAATGCAAAAAACGCGGCCAGCTCTTACTGCCCAATTAGTCATGCGAGTCGGAGCTCCAGTTTTGCGGCAGAGGGGAAAAAAAGCACAAAACAGCGCAGCCGAGGTTGCGCCAAAGGAAGTCGCAGATTTTCTTTCAGCCACCAGAGCGGCACGGAGAGCTCAGCTCTCTCTCTCTCTCTCTCTCTCTCTCTCTCTCTCTCTCTCTCTCTCTCTCTCTCTCCCTCTCTCTCTCTCTCTCTCTCTATCGAACAGACTTTTGCCCTGGCTGTTTGCCTGCCTGTCCTGCACAGGCCGAAATAATCCGCCCAAGCAACTCCCATCCCCACATCCGGCTGGGACTGACATCCCCCCCCCCCGGGTAATCAATTCGCCCCCCCCCCTCCCGGCTGCGGATGCTCCGAGAGCTGCTCAGGGTGACGGAGACCAGACGGAGGGCGAGACTTCTGCCACATTGTGGCGACAGCTACGGGGCTGCCCTTGGAACTTTGACCAGCGGCTTTTAGTGGTCCTAACAGAAAATCGACTCTGTCAAATTGCAAAACGGATTAAACTAAAGAATGAGAACAGACTTAATTTGAGCTGGGCATTTTCTAGCTCAAATATTTGATTTTATAAAATTAATTATTTTTTTGATGAACCATTTACACAGCTTTACAAATAAAGTTAGTTGGCTCAAACCTTCAAAAGAGAAAAACTAGATAGTCACACCTGACAACCAAATAGTCACACCTGACAACCAATTAGTCACACCTGACAACCAATTAGTCACACCTGACAACCAAATAGTCACGCCTGACAACCAAATAGTCACACCTGACAACCAAATAGTCACACCTGACAACCAAATAGTCACACCTGACAACCAAATAGTCACACCTGACAACCAAATAGTCACGCCTGACAACCAAATAGTCACACCTGACAACCAAATAGTCACGCCTGACAACCAAATAGTCACACCTGACAACCAAATAGTCACACCTGACAACCAAATAGTCACACCTGACAACCAAATAGTCACACCTGACAACCAATTTGTCACACCTGATAATCAAATAGTCACACCTGATAATCAAATAGTCACACCTAACAACCAAATAGTCACACCTGACAACCAATTAGTCACACCTGATAATCAAATGGTCACACCTGACAGCCAAAGTGGCTCACACCTGACAACCAAATAGTCACACCTGACAACCAATTAGTCACACCTGATAATCAAATGGTCACACCTGACAGCCAAAGTGGCTCACACCTGACAACCAAATAGTCACACCTGACAGCCAAAGTGGCTCACACCTGACAACCAAATAGTCACACCTGACAACCAATTTGTCACACCTGACAACCAAATAGTCACACCTGACAACCAAATAGTCACACCTGACAACCAAATAGTCACACCTGACAACCAAATAGTCACACCTGACAACCAAATAGTCACGCCTGACAACCAAATAGTCACACCTGACAACCAAATAGTCACACCTGACAACCAAATAGTCACACCTGACAACCAATTTGTCACACCTGATAATCAAATGGTCACACCTGACAGCCAAAGTGGCTCACACCTGACAACCAAATAGTCACACCTGACAACCAATTTGTCACACCTGACAACCAAATAGTCACACCTGACAACCAATTTGTCACACCTGATAATCAAATAGTCACACCTGATAATCAAATGGTCACACCTGACAGCCAAATTGGCTCACACCTGACAACCAAATAGTCACACCTGATAATCAAACAGTCACACCTGACAACCAATTAGTCACACCTGATAATCAAATGGTCACACCTGACAACCAAAGAGTCACACCTGATAATCAAATAGTCACACCTGACAGCCAAATTGGCTCACACCTGACAACCAAATAGTCACACCTGATAATCAAACAGTCACACCTGACAACCAATTAGTCACACCTGATAATCAAATGGTCACACCTGACAACCAAAGAGTCACACCTGATAATCAAATAGTCACACCTGACAGCCAAATTGGCTCACACCTGACAACCAAATAGTCACACCTGATAATCAAACAGTCACACCTGACAACCAAAGTGGCTCACACCTTGTGACGCCCAAAGATTGAACCACCTCTACACTAAATCCCGTTATCAGTGTCTGCATCAAAAGCCATAATTTCCGTCCTGTCAGCAGCCTTTTAGACGTCTTTGATGACTGCCAATCCGGAGACAGACAAAGGTCCTGGGCCAGGCACTCAGGAGGGGCGTGGCCGGGCCGAGCCGATCGAGGGACCCCTTCGTGGGGGCCGTGCGCTGAGTATTCAGTTAATTAAAAATGCCAGCCAAAGAAAATCTGTCTGTTCGGCCACGGAGGCCTTCTGGACCAATTCAGCAGGGTGATAAAAGTAATTGCTGTGAGATTTGTGAGGCGAGGCCACAGCCCTGCGAAGCCAATGACGGCGGCTGCGGAAATACAGAGGGTGTGGCTGCACGGGCGATTCAATTCACAAGGCAACAAACGATCGAACAAAAGAAGTGAGGATAAAGAGCTTTCCATTATTTAACGCAAAAGTCAATAACCTGTTCGTGTCTGCTTTGCAACCCGAGTGGCTGGTGTCAATATTGAATTTCACTGCTAGGCTGCTGCCTTTCTTGCTGTCTGTCTGTCTGTCTGTCTGTCTGTCTGTCTGTCTGTCTCTCTGTCTGTCTGTGTCTGTCTGTCTGTCTGTCTGTCTGTGTCTGTCTGTCTGTCTGTCTGTCTGTCTGTCTATCTATCTATCTATCTATCTATCTATCTATCTATCTATCTATCTATCTATCTATCTATCTATCTATCTATCTATCTATCTATCTATCTATCTATCTATCTATCTATCTATCTATCTATCTATCTATCTATCTATCTATCTATCTATCTATCTATCTATCTATCTATCTATCTATCTATCTATCTATCTATCTATCTATCTATCTATCTATCTATCTATCTATCTATCTATCTATCTATCTATCTATCTATCTATCTATCTATCTATCTATCTATCTATCTATCTATCTATCTATCTATCTATCTATCTATCTATCTATCTATCTATCTATCTATCTATCTATCTATCTATCTATCTATCTATCTATCTATCTATCTATCTATCTATCTATCTATCTATCTATCTATCTATCTATCTATCTATCTATCTATCTATCTATCTATCTATCTATCTATCTATCTATCTATCTATCTATCTATCTATCTATCTATCTATCTATCTATCTATCTATCTATCTATCTATCTATCTATCTATCTATCTATCTATCTATCTATCTATCTATCTATCTATCTATCTATCTATCTATCTATCTATCTACCTATCTATCTATCTATCTATCTGGTTTCCCAATCTCAATCACCCTATCGATTCGTGCCAGACGTATTCAAAATCAAATAAACTAATATTGGCTATACGTGTTTCTCGCCCCACTCTCTAATTGACGCTCACTGCTGCATCTTATTTGCGAGCTGGGCATCCTGAGCCGGCCGGCCGATGGCGGAGCCTGAGCCCCTCATCCGGATCCCAGCCTCCCAGCCGTCAGCAAGTGCAAGTGCAACCTGGCCAATCAGGCCCCTTCCAGGCAAATCGGCAGCAGTCAGTTTTAACAGGGGCAGAGAAGACAAGACGCTGCTGCGGAGACGCAATACTTCTTAATTCTGAGAGGCAAAACTCCAGCGGGAGCTCTGAAGTGCCTCCGCTGCCGTTCCCGATCTGAACTCCACAGCTGTCGGGTCTCAGCCGAGTTCCCCAAGACAGCAGAGCAAAAGCTTTCTGCTGTGTGTTGCATCCTTCCAGGCAGGCTGACGTGCAGTAAAATCCTCGCTACTGCTGCCTCTAGCAGAAGGAAGGAAAAAGCAAGCAAGCTCTTGTTTTCAGCGTTCACCAAATCAGCGGGTAAGTGAAGCTATCGATGCTGTCTGATTTTTGCTGCTCCTTTGATCAAATCTTGATCAAAGCTGACCTACTTGCACCTGGCGCATGGACTGACCGAATTACTGTAGGCAGGGCAATTAGAGCTTGTGCAAACGGATGAGTGAACTTATTTCTTCCTTGTCCTAGTCACGTGTCCTCACGGGTCCTCTCGGGTCCTCACGGGTCCTCAGGAGTCCTCACGGATCCTCACGGGTCCTCACAGATCCTCACGGGCCCTCACGGGTCCTCACAGATCCTCACGGGCCCTCACGGGTCCTCACGGGTCCTCACGGGTCCTCACGGGTCCTCACGGTTGCTCACAGGTCCTCACGGGTCCTGACGGGTTCTCACGGGTCCTCACGGGTCCTCACGGTTGCTCACAGGTCCTCACGGGTCCTCATGGGTCCTGACGGGTCCTCACGGGTCCTCACGGGTCCTCACGGGTCCTCACGGGTCCTCACGGGTCCTCACAGGTCCTCACGGGTCGTCACGGGTCCTCACGGGTCCTCAGGGGTTCTCAGGGTCCTCACGGGTCCTCACAGGTCCTCACGGCTCGTCACGGGTCCTCAGGGGTTCTCAGGGTCCTCACGGGTCCTCACGTGTCTTTACAGGTCCTCACGGGTCCTCACGGGTCCTCAGGGGTTCTCAGGGTCCTCACGGGTCCTCAGGGGTTCTCAGGGTCCTCACGGGTCCTCACGTGTCTTTCAGGTCCTCACGGGTCCTCACGGGTCCTCAGTGATTCTAGAAGGTCTTCTTGAATCCTAAAAAGTTCTAGTTCTAGCCTCCGGGATCGAGCATAGAACCTTTACTACAGAACGATTTGAACAGCTTGATAAAACTGTCTAACCAAACTATGCAGACCGAGCCATCAGCCAATGGAACATCCGGAGCTGGCGCACCAGCCGCATCAGCCCGACGAAGCTTGGCTGCAGAACGTCCTGCTGGCCTCGCAGCGGAGCGGCGACCTGCCCCGCCCGCTGGCGGTGGGCCTCAGCCTCTGCCTGGGCGCTCTCGCTCTCCTTGGCATCGCCGGCAACCTAATGGTCATCGTGTTCTTCCACCGCAGCCTCCGCGACCTGCCCCAGAATGTCTACGTCATCGCCCTGGCCGTCCTGGACCTCATCGTCTGCGCCGTGGTTGTTCCGTCCACCGTCTACCAGGACGTGTGGCGCGGGGCCAGCTCCGACTTCTCCTGCAAGGCGTTCCACGTCCTGCGCTGCTCCCTGATCGTCACATCCGCCTTCCTGCTCTGTCTGATCGCGGTGGACCGATTCGTGATCATCTGCTTCGTGCCGGGCATCCAGACTGGCCGCAGGAAGTCCGCGCTGCTCATCTGCCTGGCTGTGGGCGCCGGCCTTTGCATCGGCTCGCCGCTCGGCCTGACCACCGGCACCCGCCACCAGGTGCGCATCAACGTCAGGAAGGTGCAATCCTACAGCGGCATGCCGCTGAACGTGCAGCACTGCATCTCCGACTACAGCATTGTCTCCATGGCAACCCTGAAGGCGTACAAGACGGGTCTGACGGTGCTTTTCCTTCTGCTGCTTCTGCTGATTGTCTTCTTCTACACCAGCATCTTTCTGTTCGTGCGCCGCCGCCAGATTCGCTGGGCCAAGTCGCGCAACCTCGTCCGTCGGGCGCGCTCGAACCAGCGCGACGCAGGCGGCACGAGCGGCTCTGCCGAACTGACCGCAACTGCGGCTGCCGCGAACTCCGTCTCAATGGTGTCGCGTCTGGACGATGGAGGGACGGAGGTCACCTCAACTTGCGGCACTCGTCGAGTAGGCGGCACCGGCATTCAAGAGACAAACATCGACGCGGTGCTGAACTTGAGCGACGACGTGAACGATATCGAAGACGACGATGGAGCTGAGGAGAAGCCGGTGGCTGGTCAGCTGGAGGACGATGAGCGGCAGCAGCACGTAGAGGTCATGCTGTCCCGCAGGCCAGAGCATCAAAAGCACCGGCCGAGGCATGGCCCTCAGCCGCACATCCGAGAGGACTCTGTGGTCAGCGGCCGCCTGGCCGTGGCGCACCGTCACTTGTCCGAGCGGTCAAGAAAGAAGCCGCACATAAAAACTGCTAAAGTGCTGAGCATCATCACCTTCTTCTACCTGCTGTCCTACTTGCCATTCTTTCTGGTGTTCAACCTGCACGAGGCCAGCGGCGCTGGCGGCCGAGGACCGGGACACATCGTGCTGGACGGTGCTCCGTTTCCGTCGGCGGACGTCTCACCGGGGTCGAACTTCAGCGCGCCAAATGGCAGCTTGGCTGACGGACCAGCGGGCGGGTTCGGCCAGATTGTGAAGCTCGACCAGCTGGGCGACGCGGGCCCCGATTCTCGAGGCAACGAAGGAAGCTCGTCGATGTCGCCGGAATGGTTGAGCAGAGTTCTCACCCAGACTCTGTTCTATTTCTACTTCATCAACCATGGCGTCAACCCCATTATCTACGGCTGCATGAACACCTACTTCAAGCAGCAGGTGTGCGGCTTCTGCAATTCCGTGCGCACCACCTGCACCAGGGGGCCGCTGGGTCACGAATGACTCACCTGGAAGCAGAGCGTCCCATTACTGAAAGTATTCAAGTCGTCACCGCAAATAAGTTGTTTTGAACAAACTCAAACTTGAATTGTCCGTCGTTTACAACTATGTCTCTAAAACAAAGGAGGAAAAAATTAAATTCCATTGGCAAAATGAGCACCGTGTGCACCGGGCCCTCAGGGTGCCGGCACAATTGAGTCACCAAGGCTAATGAGTTAGGGACAGCTGATTAGCACGCCACTTAACGTGCAAGAAACTGTTGAATTGAGGACGCACCGCTAGCACTCACCGACACTTTGAGCAAGCTCGCAGCGTGGTTCGAGTAGCTCAAACTGGCTTAGAATTCTTACACTGATCAGTTTAACGCGCTTTTGAATATTCGATTCAATACGACTCAATAGGTTAAATCTGTGAGATATGTTGCCACACATTACTGTAATAATTACTGTGAAACCCAGTGTACGCAAGGCAAACATATCGCAATGCCTTTTCAATTAATGGTTAAGATTATTTGCAAACATTTATAAATTGATGTCACCTTTCATATAATATTTCACATTTTCCTCAATCTGTACGTCACCTGTTTATTATTAAGCATCGTGGTTTTCATGCAACTGCCTCATCCAATCTAATCCCAGTGGGGACGATTTTCTGGCTGAGAAACCTTATTGAGCTACTAAAAAATCAGCATTCTCAGCATCGATGGGTCGTGTTTTTGTTATCTCCGTGTCTGAAAAATGGATAAATTTGCAGAGAGCTCGCGCTTGCTGCCTCATCCCCGCCAAAACTGCCCCCCCCCCTGCCCGAAGTCAACAACAGCCACGGAGCGCGCATCGGTTGTGGAAAATTTCAGCCAGCTAAAAAATAATAAATCTTCGTGTTATTTTCGTCTCATTAGTACATCTGACGGTGTTTTCTTGTTTTTCTGCAGTTTTTCATTCAAGATAATTTTCAAATTGCCGAAAAAATAATTGGCAACCTTAACCATGGTGTACGACTACTTTCCAATGGTACTCGTACATCCAATTTATTGGATGTACGATTATTATAGTTTACATCAATTTATTGGATGTACTCAGTTGTTATCCATATCGGGAATAGCAGAATGGATTTTAGTATAGTGGACTAGCGGTTCGCCCCCCCCCCCCCCCCGCCTGGAGGGTGGAGTCGATGGCTAAGTGTCGAGTGCTTTTCCTTAATTACCTGCATAAATTTATTTTATAACTGGCAAAATTCTTCAACGTTCAATTAAAGAAGCGCCAAAATTTCCATTTCAATTTACTTGTAGTGGCGAATTTCGCCAAAAAATAGTACCTTCATGCTACTCGAATCACGTGAACTAGAAATTAGTAGGAATACAGGAATTGAGATGTAGACCTGGAAAACTGCGTCATTGCAATTAACGAAATCTTATAATTAATGTGTAACAAAGCCAGTTTTAATATCATCATTTGCAGACTCCCAGTTAGAATTTAATTTGCCTTTGATCTGGCCCTGGCCCGGTCCTGCCCCCCCCCCCTATTCTGAAGCCCCTCCGCAGCAGATGCATCTCTCTTGAGAGAAAGAAAAAAGCAGAAATGAAATGAAAATCAGAGTGTCTGTCTGGATTTCTGGCTTGGAAACCTCCGGTGAAATTAGCGCACCTGCCGGGCAGAGCCAGCCTGCGGCAGCGGCGTATCCGTCCGCATGTAGGTCCAGTTTTCTTCGCGATTTAGGAAACTTTTCTTCCAAAGAAATGTGAATGAAATCCGAGTTTTTGTCTTGGAACATTTTAAAGGAATAGTATTCATACTTGTTTTACAGCGCTGAGGGCAAGGAAGGAGATCAGCTAGTCCAGATACAAGTGTGTGCAACGGGGCTCGTGCGATGCATACCGACGATTCTGGCAGCAATTGCATCAGGGCCGTGTATTTCAATTTGATGCTGGAGATATCCCAACTATATAACCAGGATTTAAGGACGCTACTGGAACAATCAAAGGGTTCATTTAGTTATTTATCTACATAGTTAGTTATTTCGTTAGTTAGTTAGTTAGTTAGTTAGTTAGTTAGTTAGTTAGTTAGTTAGTTATTTAGTTAGTTAGTTAATTAACTTAGTTAGTTAGTTAGTTAGTTAGTTAGTTAGTTAGTTAGTTAGTTAGTTAGTTAGTTAATTAACTTAGTTAGTTAGTTAGTTAGTTAGTTAGTTAGTTAGTTAGTTAGTTAGTTAGTTAGTTAGTTAGTTAGTTAGTTAGTTAGTTAGTTAGTTAGTTAGTTAGTTAGTTAGTTAGTTAGTTAGTTAGTTAGTTAGTTAGTTAGTTAGTTAGTTAGTTAGTTAGTTAGTTAGTTAGTTAGTTAGTTAGTTAGTTAGTTAGTTAGTTAGTTAGTTAGTTAGTTAGTTAGTTAGTTAGTTAGTTAGTTAGTTAGTTAGTCAAAATCATGTATCATCTCACTTAAATTTGTTTCTTTTCTGAGATTAAACCAAATAAACCCCGGAAATTGCTGTTTAGTCTATGGGACCGCACAGAGGGGTTTTGGGGCTGAACTGAAATGGATTTAATAAAATTATACAACCGTTGTGATCGTAATAATTGCAGAGCATTGCAACAACATATTCTAGATGACCGATTAGTAGTGACAGGCAAGCAGAAAGCGGTGTAAAGCAGTCGTCAGCATGTGCACCAAACACATTTCCGTACATTGAAGAATAGATTTTCGACTGCTTGTCTGTTATGATTATTGAACCGACTGTTAGAAGTTCCATCCAAAATTGCAAAGCAGCCGATTCCTTGCTGCGTCCCACATCTTGACAAGTCACGCACTCAAAATTCATCGCTGTATCAAGCCAACCCTCTCCTTCCGCGATACCCCTATAATTGATCATGCACCACTTTCTCAGGGACATTCCTTAAAATATTCCAAATTTACCTTCCTTGTTGGCCGCTGGCTTCATATTTCTAAGAAAATCTTTTCAAAGCATTTGCAGCAAAAGCCGACTACTACGTGAAAATTGACCCATTGACAATCGACAACCTTCTCAATCTTCCATGCAGCCTGTGTGCGCAAGCATGCCATTTACTCACACATCTGTCTCTATTGAAATGCATTTTTCATTCGAGAAATTCAACACACTAATCAAGCGTACATGTATATACAATACATAAATGCGAGCTAAACGTCAGATGTCATTCTGCATTACTAAGTGTGAGCACTTTCCATTAAAACAGACACGCCTTCTCCACAAGAATCGATGCATTAAGTAGATCCAAGGGAAGCAGAGGCTCAGGCGCGATTAGTCCGCTATTAGGGACAGGATTTGCCATCGCTTTCTGCAGTTTGAGCTTGAGGAACCGGCCAAACAGGAATTCAAGTAGCAACAGATGCGGATGGGAGCACAGGACTGCAAAGCATTCGTGTCCATTATCGGCCGGGCAGCCTGCATGTCCTTTACTGCTAGACAGGAGCTAATATGCAGCCAGTGTGGAATCAACTGGCTCCGAAGATCTACAGATTTATAAAATTTAATTAATGTTACGCAAATCCTTGAACACTGCTCACTAAATAAGCAGACTCGGCAGCGTTCAAATCGTGTAATTTTCTTAGAAGTACCCGCAGCCCGCCTGGTTTGCCCAGCAACTGTGGATATCCCAAGAAACCTTTATACAGGTGAGAGAAACTGAAATTCTATAGTCCCAGCTAGTTTGGCAGGAAATTGAGAATCCGTGAATGAGCACTGCTCAGCAATGATTATGCGGCGGCTGCAGACTCGCTAGAGGTTCGGACGGTAGACTAATTACTATTTCTCAGAACCTCTTCTCGGATTCCCGCGGATGCTGGCCTGGGCCGCTCTGCTTCCTGGGGGTGTGCGGATGGAGCGAACGGAAGAAATGGAGATGGGAGCGGCGGAGCAGCCGGCATTTCTGGTTCTCCGAATATAGAAAAGAAGAAAAGAAGATGAAATATGGAATTTTCCAGTTAAGAGTTCCCGTAACTGTATATTTCTGTACCTGAGTGGCCATCCATAGTTCCGATGAGAAGTTTCGGTTAGTTGAACCAAGCATGAAATTCCAATTATTACACTGACGCTGAAACTTTTCTGTAAAGTTTTCTGCAAAGTTGTACTCACAGGTTTAGATCAAGCCGTTTCTTCATGGAATGCTACCAGAGACCGGCAATAAAGCAAAGTTTCTTAAGTTTTAGCAGGCTGCTAGGTAGCGAGGTGAGAGTTTTTCAATATATTTTAATATTGGTAAATTGTAACCACTTCGAATTTACATATAGATTCCACGGCACAAAACACAGGATTCAATCATTACCGTGTCGTTGACAGATTAAGCGTCACTAACACAAACTAAACATCTCTGACGGCATAGTTAGGCATCACTGACGCAAACACACACAGTGTGCGTCACCGAGACTGATCAAGCATCACTGACGCAAACACACATAGTGTGCGTCACCGAGACTGATCAAGCATCACTGACGCAAACACACACAGTGTGCGTCACCGAGACTGATCAAGCATCACTGACGCAAACACACATAGTGTGCGTCACCGAGACTGATCAAGCATCACTGACGCAAACACACATAGTGTGCCTCACCGAGACTGATCAAGCATCACTGACGCAAGTCGTGCTTTTTTAACAAGCAGCGCTTAGTGTCGGCTGTTTAATTAATTAGAAATGCGCGTGCTGCGTTTCTAGTCTACTTTGAGTTTCAATTTTCATAAAGCAGTCTGTCCCCCCCCCGTAATCATATTAGTTTTACGCCCAGAGCTGTACGCCTGCAGGCACAAAGGACTGATTAATTGCAGCAGTCTTAACCCAGCCAGTTAATTAATACTATGGACTGATGGTGATAACGCTCTCACCTAAGCACTTGCTGCAGGTACAAGTAGACTGCAAAGCCGGTGCACGGGTGCACACGAGCATGCTAGCAGATTTTCTCATTCTCAGTCCGTATTCATACAGTTCACATACAGTCATCCAAGCATACTTTTACAATGAGTCAAAAAGTGAAGCTGGTTTCTGAATAGCAACAGCTTGAGCTTCTCTGTTAAGCTTATTGAGCTTATTCAGTTTGAAAAACCGCTTGCAAAATGAGTCAAACACAACGTACTGCGATAGTATTTTGGACATGGCCACCCACAATGGGGTCTCGGCAATGTATTTATGTGAGAGCTAGGACAGGCCGGTTGGACAGCGCAAGCTTCCAGTCTCAGCTTCGGATTCCTGTTTTGACTTGAGGAGTTAAAACTGGCATTCAATAAAACATAGGGCACTCTAGATAACCCCTAGATAACCCCAGCTTTGCTTTCTGCAGACGTCTACTGTTAGTAGTGCAAATTGCATAGCCGATTTAGCTTTAATAAAAATTTCATTAATACGAGGCATCTAAACCTTGTGTACAGAGAAGACTGTTCTAAAAAACAGCGAATAGACGCCGAAATGAGCCGGAGGTGGGCAAAGAACAGCGTGTATTTTTAGTGTCGCTGGAGCATTTAGTGGGCTCTATAGCCATAAGCAAATTTCGGTCGAGGCAAACGGATCTCTCTCTCTCTCTCTCTCATACGACAAACATGCGTTCCTTAACGGTCTCCAGCTCGTTTCTAAGAAAACCTACTTTAGCTGTCCATGGAACAGCCATGTCCATGGAACAGTACGCGGAAGCATTAGCCATAATTCTCAATTACGAGTATTCCAGAGAGCCATCAGGCCATCAGGGTGACTGTCGCTGGGGCTGGACTGGACGACTGGTAGCTCAGTCTGGCTGAAAGGGTGTACATTTCTTCGGTAGAAGGATTTCCACTAGCTCAATAATGTTAAAATTGCGTGCTTTCAAAACTTCTGTCAGGACTGTCAGATCCTCGATTATAATAAACAGGCCATTAATGAATCATTATTCAGCAAGCGCGCACCTTCCGATATCGTTGACGTCTTCGATGCCACCGCGGCAGCTCCAGCGGCCGGTTCTCGTCTTCCAAGCAGTTGACGCCTACAGGGCAAGCGCAGCAGAACCAAAGCCACCGTGGCCGCTAGCAGCGAGGTCGCGCATGCGATGAGTCCGACGGCAGCCCAGCCGAGCGTCCGGCCGGTCAGCGCCGCAGCCGAAGCTGTCGCCGCGGACGCAGAAGGCCGATTTCTTCTAGAGCGACCGACTGACTGAATTTCAACATCGACGGACGCAGTCAGCGGTGGCCGGCCGCAGTCGGTGGCAACCAGGCGGAGTCGCCAGCGCTGTCCGAGTCTCGTCGGACGTCGGCGCAGACGCAGCAGGCCGCTGCGACGCTCGAAGCGGAAGTTAAGCCCGACGCCGCGACTGCTGGCGGCTTCGTCGAGCCAAAACTCTACGCGGCCGTTCTCAGCTTCATCGGCGTCGCTTTTTTGTGTCAAAAGCGAATTTGAGCAAGGTTGAAGCGAAAGTTTGTGCAGGGAAAATATGGATATGATTCAGCCTCTTTCTTCTTTACATAACTATGTGTTTCTTGGCTCCTTGATTTGTTCAAGGTCCAATATTATTTTCATTACCAAAACTCAAGGCTTCAGTCAGAGCTGCAGCAAGCGAAAAATGTTAAGAACAGAATTAATTGCAAAAGTGCAGAAGAAGGAAAGTCTGTTTTAGTGGATATTCCTTCAAGACTACAGTGACAGTCCTTCAAGAATACAGTGACAGTCATTCAAGAATACAGTGACAGTCCTTCAAGAACACAGTGACAGTCCTTCAAGAATACAGTGACAGTCATTCAAGAATACAGTGACAGTCCTTCAAGAACACAGTGACAGTCCTTCAAGAATACAGTGACAGTCATTCAAGAATACAGTGACAGTCCTTCAAGAACACAGTGACAGTCCTTCAAGAATACAGTGACAGTCATTCAAGAATACAGTGACAGTCATTCAAGAACACAGTGACAGTCCTTCAAGAATACAGTGACAGTCATTCAAGTGATCAGACCTCGAGGGTGCAGGTGAAAAACTCCAATAGTTAGCTTGTATTACCAGCTCTGAATTCAAGCAATGCTAACGGATCGCACCTGGCAGCCGCCTGCAAAATGATGTGGCCCGGCGCATCGCCAACAGCAACCGCGTGACTTCCATGGCCGGCACTGGGTCTGGGAAATTGAAACACCGGCGAGCAGTCGTTGACATCTAGCACTCTAACAAAGACTGCAGCACTGGAACTAAGACGGGTCGGCAGACCTTTGTCGGTTGCAACAAGCCAGAAAGCGTAATCGGCTCGGGCCTCGCGGTCCAAGCTGCGGCTGGTTCGCACCACGCCTTCCATAGAAACTTGGAAACTCTGAGCAGCACCATCTCCGACGTTCGAGCTCGGCTCGTCGGCAAGAGCAAATTGAACCTCGCCGCCGGGTCCCTCGTCCGGGTCTGTCCATGGCACTTGGCCGACTGCCAGTCCCGGAGCGGAGTTTTCGGCGACAACGAACTCCAGCGTTCTTGGCATCTGCGGCGCCACGTCGTTGATGTCCACAATCTGTGTGGAAATAAACAGATGGAGTTCAATAGTTGGTGCGATTCGAAATGATTTGCCACTCACTCGTCTCATTTCTCGTGTCTTTGACGGTAATTAGCATTAAAAACTTGTTTCTGATTGTAGCGACTCCTGCCTTCCTTCACTGCTTCAGTTCACCTTGCACTCTTCGTTTTCTACTCTCTCGTGCAATTCAGTCTAGCCTTCTCTTTCTCACCCTCTCTTCACTCTGATTGGTCCTCACCTCGTCCATCTTTAGCCTCTCGTTCTCACTCCACTCCTCCATTCCTTTTGCGTTGCTAACCCATCCCCCTCTTTTCGTGCTTAACCTCCCCCACAGCGCCCCTGGCCTTCCTCACTGACTCTACGCTGACCCCCTTTGTTGCTAAAGTACGCTCGTATCTCTTAGCCTATAGGCTAGATTTATTCATTATTTTCTCGACACTGATGCTTCTCACTGGTGATTCGGTGCTCTCATACTCCGGTCGAGCAAAGTAACGCATTTCTCCGCCTATCCTTACTTCATTTCTCGATCAATTGCTGCATTCTCATTGATATTTAATAAACAGCTCCCTGCCACAAAAACCCAAATGCGCTAATAAAGCCATGTTTACGCTCCGGATGTGGTTCTCGACTTCCCCCTTTTACCTAGTAAGCCTACTATTCCAAGGCCCGAAGATCGAAGGATATTTTGAGTACACGCAAAATTTAAAAGAACCTGCACCTCCAGCTCCACAGTGGCGGTCGTCGACAGTCGTCCTGGCCGACCTTGATCGCTCGCAACCACTCGAAGTCGCGCTCTCGATCGGCGCTCTCGGTCCAGCGGCTTCGTCGCCCTGAGCAGACCAGTGACAGTATCGATGGTGAAGTCGCCGTCCTCGGCTCCGTCCAACAGGCGATAGTCCACTCTGTCGTTGTCACCCATGTCGGCGTCCGTGGCGCTGAGGTTTGCCAACACCGCTGCGTCCATGGCTGATAAGTTGGTTGAAGGCGTCTCAGTCTGACGTAGCAAAATTGTTCCGTTTGGAGACGACAAGCCGATTGCGTTGAACACTGGGGCATTGTCATTTTCATCCAGCACTTGGACAGCGAAGCTTGCCTCGCTTTTCAATCCGCCACCATCCACGCAGCGAATGGTTGCGGGATGCGAGTCCGATAATTCCCGATCGAGTGCAGCCACTGTCAGAAGCTGCAGCAGCCGGGTTGAAAAACTCTGTAGTCTGAACATCCGCGACGAAGAGGACGCCAGCAGGTGGCAAGTGACTGTGCCATTCGCCCCAGCATCTTCGTCCCGGACGCTCAAAACGGCGGCCACAGCCCCAGGAAACCGATTCTCACTGACGCTTGGCGAAGCCAGATGCGATGCCATGCCGAGAAGTTCCAATCGTGGCGCGTTGTCGTTCATGTCTAGAACTCGAAGGTGCACTTGAGCAGTGGCGGATCTATTAATTTTGTGTGATGTTGGATAATGATATTTATATCAAAAAGATTATTTAACTTTAACTTCGGTGGTTCTACACTGCAATACCTGACAGGGTCTCCACCGTCCAATGCTCTGACACTGAAGCCCAACTCCGGGACTGACTCCCGATCGAGGTGCCCAACCAGACGAAGCCAGCCGCTGTCCGCTTCAACAGCCACGAGGCTTCGCACCATTGGCTGGGTGCCTGGCGCCAGCTGGTAGCGCACTCGACCTGCGGCGCCCGCATCGCAGTCCAGAGCTGACAGGCGCAGCGGCAGCAACGAGCCAGTTGGTGAGTTCTCGACAATGGATAGCGAATAGGCCGCTCGATCGAATGCCTTTGTGGATGTTTATTTGTATTGTGACTTACATTTTGCGTGTAGCTGAAGCAGTACATGCTATATATAAAGATACCGATTCACTTACGGGGGCGCAGTCATTCTCATCGATGACACGCACGACGAGATGCAGTCTCGCTTCCAGCCCACCGCCATCAACTGCCAGCAACGTCAGGCCATCGTAGAAACTTTGCAGCTCCCTGTCCAGCTTACGAGTCAGCGTTAGGAACAGCGACTCCGACTCTTTCTGTAGCTTGAATGGCGCTCCATTCTCAGCTGCATTCGATATCGGGAGGAGCAGCAGCGAGTGTGAGACTCGACCGAACTCTCCGCAGTCCGGGTCGCTGGCCTGTGGCAGCGGGCGTCGACTGCCGGGCGGATCGGACTCAATAAACTGCAGCTCGAGGCGGCCCGGCACCGCTGGAAAACTCGGCCGGTTGTCATTCGCGTCGATGAGTCGCACTCGGACAGTCAGCAGATGAAGTGGCTCCCTAGTGATACAAGAGCTCGCCACCAAGTTCAGGTGCAGAATGCAATGGCTGCATTGCTCGCTGGATAGTGAGCAGACTGCCTCGCGGTCGAGACTCTTCTTGAGAATCAGCCTCTGAGAGTTAATTGAATTATCTACTTCAAATGCGTCATCAATACCGCCAGCTCCAAAGCTGGGCAGCAGTTCGTACTCTGAGCTTGGCGGCAGCTGCGGCAATTCGCCCAGCACCAGAGGTGCGTCAGACCCTTCAGATACCGTGAATAAGTTTGCAGCAGCACCTGGGCCGCTTCCGGGGCTCGTGGACAGGACATCCACAACAGTTGCGGCCCCGCTCTCTTTGCTCAACTGCAGCAGCAGAGGTGCCCAGAGCAATATCAACCAGAGAGGCATGATTTCGGTTGAAAATGTTGAGTTACGTGTCTCGGAATGGTATTTCTGCATATCTGAGATTTAACCAACTGAGTATTAATATAACCAAGAAGTGATGTTGGGGTGGGGGGGCACGAACTCCGATGGCCTTCTATTTACACTGTGTCGTAAATTATGTTCTGCGTTGTAATCGGATAAATTTGGCTGATTTTAGGTGAAGTTATGGCCAATAACTAGTTAGCTCGCATGTTTTCGGTCCTATCTACATGTATTTTATGGGCTGGTCTGTCATGATACTGGGCGAGTTTTGGAATAAATCTTTCATAGCATCTTCTAGTGGCACCGACTCATTGCACATATTGACAAGAAGTTCGTACATTTTCTGGCATTAATAATTTCTGAGCATTTCTTGTTTGTCTCGAAACAGCACATCTGAGCACATCTGATCTGTCTGGGCTCGTCAGTAGTACACTACGGAATTCACGCATCTGTTGCGCTTGAATCACGTCAGATCGCGCTTGAGTCACGTGCGATCGATGTTACCGAATCTACGAGTAAAAAAATCTATTAAAAAAATTATTGGCCTTCGAACTTTGAACACAGCGTGAAGAAGTAGCTGGAGTTTTAACTTAAAATTAGTTTGTTTTCAACCGCATATATTTCAGCACAACTACTTTTTATGAGCCAAAGGGTAAAAACAAGTTGTTAGCTACGCGCATAAATATTAAATAGCATAGTAATTTAACTGTTTGCATAGGTGCACTTGATAAATAGGTTTTTATGTGAACTTATTCCATCGCAAGTCCGACACAGTTCAAGTAACAATTCAAAGTAGATCAAATTTACGTCATGTGGTTAGCTGCTTGACCAGGAAGCAAAGTGTGGTGAACAGTTTGTCGGGCTCTGTGTCGGTAAGATTCTCTCCCATTAGTGAGCACAGCTGATGGTACAGGCTGTAGGACAGCTGCTGTCGAGACACCAGAGCAGGGATTTCCTTGGAGGCCTGCTCGAGACTGGAGGACAGACGCGCTGACGGTTCTTCGGTGTGCGCGCACTCCTCTTTCAGCTGAATCAGGCCCTTCTGCAGCTGCTCAAGCTCCAGGCTAACTGACGGCAGCGAGACCTTCGGCACTTCATAGTCAAACTGTTGTCGAAGACGCGCCAGTTCCTCAGGCGTCAGTTTGCTGCGTGCAGTTCTGCGAACGTAGTCCAGCACGGTCTCGCGGCCGGAACTGTCCGGAATGCGAGCGATGGTCTCGATAGAGGTCAGTCGGAAGCCCGGCGCATAGCGCTTCCTTCCGGAATTCATAAAGTTGCCCAGCACCAGAAAGTAGGTGAGCAGCTTCTGCAGGATAGGCCGGCACGTCAGGCTGCGGCTGCAGGCGCGACTGAGGCACTCAATCTTCTGGTTACAATCGCTGCAGCGGTCGCGATACGAGTCCAAGAACGCTATGACCTGCAGCTTGGTAGGCACACGCTCGATGCAGGCAAGACGAACATAAAATTGGTCGGCCTCGCCAAGCTGATGCAACCGATTATAATTTTTGGCCACTAGTTTGATGTCGGAGCGAGATGCAGGTAGGAACTTGTGGAGAATCTCAGCCATTTCGCCGCTGATCACATTGGTGTCGATTGCTTCGATTGCGCGACAAATCTCCGCATCCTCCACGCGGAAACGACGCTTCGTGATCACCAGATTCTGTGCCGTGCGTTCATCTAGAAGTACGGTCTTCTGGTCCTGGTCTTGCTTTTGCTGCGGAAGATGCGGTTGGTGCAGCTGACGGCCACCCGCGAGTCCCTTAGGACCTGGCGCCGTTTCTTTTGACGCAGGTCCAGGCCTGTACAAACGCCCAGGAGTTGCCGGTGTCATGTGGCTGAACTTGCGTTGGAAGTCGCCTAAATCGAGGTCTTTCAGTAAGTTTTCCTGTTCTTGTTGAGCAGCCTCGAAGACAGTTCCTTTGACAGTGTACAACGGATCCCAGTGACAGGCAGGCAGATGAGTCCGGCTATTGATCAGCCCTGAGTAGTCCTCTTTGAGTCTGTCGTAGACTGATTCGTAGTAGTCAATTTCCGGATTCTCGGGTGCGGGTCGCCCACCTCCGTCTACAGTTGACGGTGGTGGTGGCGGAGGAGGTGCTGGCGGTGGCGGCGGCGGAGGTGTCGGTAAAGGTGCTGGCACTTTCTGATTCTGCGAGCTAGTGGTGGTGACCAGCCTGGATGCAGAAGCCACCGGAGGCTGCGCCGACTTCTTGGTTTTTAAGTCTTCGATTTCTTCCATAGCGTCACTTAGCTTCTGACCACTTTGCGATAGTTGCTTCTCCAGGTGATTAATCTCATCTCGTAGAACTTCGTTGCGAGCCTCCGCTATGGAGGCTCGATCAGCAATCAGTTGAACATCAATGTGCAACACCTTGATCTTTCCAATGAGTTCGTCCAGACTGTTTAAGGTGTATTTCTCCTCGAGGTCGGTGGTATCCTGCACACTCTCAAGGCACCTTTCGAAAGCATCAAAGTTGTAGCCATGAACCCGCAGATGCTCGATGATAAACACGCGCTGGTCCAGGGTGACACAGTTGGTCAGCAAGTTGTAGAAAGTTGAAACCACGGCAAGCTTCACGCGAAGCTCCTGCAGCTGAGGATCTATTGGACTGAACAGCAGGTACCAGACAATAAAGGGTACGAAACCGTCGTCAGAGCGCACCTTTGCTGCTGTAGACACCTGGTTAATTTTCTCTTTGTTAGCCGTGAAAAGGTAGTTCACCAGCTGGTTGGTCCCAATGCTGCATGAAGCAATGAGAGAGAAGCAGTCAAACATGCACGGCTGAACTTCTATATCCGTTCGAGAGTTAAAAAGCTTAACCAGCTCGGCTGAAACTTCCAGTGTGATTGCTTTGTTCCTGGTCTTCTCAGACCTGCACAGGGCATTCTTCAAACAAATCAGAGCGCAGATAACTGGCGTTGTACTGCACTTTGCCAGCGCTGCGAGATTCTGCAACAATGTCTTCAACTGGACGAAGACCCCAGCTTTCTGCAGCTCATTAACATAGGATATATGGCCCTTGATCATATCAGACTTAAGATCGCTGCATACCTTGGTACACCTTGATTCCAACTTTCGCTGCGCTTCGTGCTGCTTCTTCTGGGGCTTCTTTGGAAAACTTTGGTTCAGCGAAGTCAGCGCTTTTAAGTGATGCTCCGGAGTCCGCTTGCACCGCTCCCGTTTCACCTGAAGCACCGCGTTCCAGCGCTCTTGTAGTGAGTCATTGTCTAGCTTTTTTTCGTCCGGGAACTCAAGCTCCCGTAGCATTAAGTACTTCTCCATGACCAGACGCTCCTCTGGAGGGCTACCACCCGACTCCCAGTTGGCCTTACGGTCGTTGTCGTTAAAGAGCGCCGGTACGCCGTAGTCAATGGGATCATCAGAGCCAGACGCGCCCGCTTGCACGCTGTCATAGACGTCATGCGCGTCAGATGAGCGTTTCAAGTCCTGCAGATCTCGTTTCAGCGACGTTGTTGATGAGTGCCGCTCTATGAGCCTCGGGGGCGCTTCGACTCCGCTGTCAGTGTCATTGTTGGCGGTGTCGGTGGTGTCAGATGAGTTCTCCGACGAGGTGCGGCTTCGATGCCGCCTGCGTTGCTGATCGTGCTGCTTCTGCTGCTGCCGCTGCCGCTTTGCCTTTGCTTCGGCTTTTGTTTTTGAATTGACCATCGCGCATTGCTTTTAGTTTGCTGGAGTTCTGTTGACTTCTTTTCTTTTCTAAGGCTATCGCTTCTTGAATTTTCTCTGCTTAAATTTGCTTTTTCAACAAGTTTTTTTATGAAAGCGTGTGAAAAAGCTTGCATGCATGCCTCAGAGCAGATTAATAGCACAGCTTACTCCCTCGTATTTTATGTGGCTGCTTTCTTGGGCGTTGCTGTAATAACACAGCTAACAATGCCCGTGAAGCTTGCTGTGGAAAAATGAAGGCAGAAATTTTCTATTCAATACTGTGGGAAACGCATCAGCATTAAGCTCGAGACTTCAGCGGCAACGCCTTAGTTTCCAAAAAAGTAATGCAAAAATGCAATAAATTATTATGTACATGTGAGGATGCAACACGTAATAACAGCTAATATTGATCTTTTTCATCCTTATTAAGCTTCTGCTCAATTATTATTTTTCGACATGCAGCCCCTTAAAGAGTGCAATCGCACAGGAAAGGGACTTCTAGAAAATGTATTGCTGCTGCATCAGAGGACATCACCGAGCTGTCGGACGGGCAGCTGTCGACTGGAACAGCCAGAATCTTATGCTTGAATATTGCTCACATTTCTTGTGAAAATTGAACTCACAACGATCTAACTAGCCCTCTAACTAACTAAGCCCTAGTGACTCGGGAGCACTCGAACTTGCTGCCAGACGCTAGAAGACCTGGAGTGCCTCCAACGCACAGAGAAGTCACTCGCTTCTCGTCCGACCCGTTCCGACCTAGTGATAATTTTCATACGTATCAGTGCTCACATCGCCGGTCCTGATTGGATTTGAAAGACTCATCTATGCTCGTCTGATCCTACCGGCCCAACATGTCCAAACATATCGACATAAAGGACGTATGTGTAACATTTAACTGAGCTGTGCAGCTTTGGCAGCCGAAATCGAACCACATGATAAATGTCTATAGGTTCTACTAGTGACTTCAGTGGCTACTTTTGAAACTTTCTGGTACTCAAAAAACCTACTCGGCCAGGATACCCCAGCAGCTCTCTCTCCTCTCTCCCTTCTCTCTCCCTCCTTTCTTTACCCTCTCGCACCCCTCTCTCCCCGTCCCTTTCCCGTTCTCTCTATCCCCTCTTTATCTCTCTGTCGCCCTCTCTCTTTCTCCCCCCTCTTTATCTCCCCTCTCTATCTTGCACCTCTTTATCTATCTATTCTCCCTCTCTCTTATCTCTCTCCCCTTCTCTCCCCTGTCTGCATCTCCTCTCTCTCTCACCCCAATGTCTCTCTACCTCTCCCCCTCCCTCCCTCTCTATCTAAGCAGATTTTTCCAATAAAATGTCACACTCTCTCTCTTCTTGTCACATTTTGTATAATTCAGTCGTTATCAAATGCAGTTTGTAGCCTGTTTCAGCTTGGATCGTAGATTATAGCAAAACGCGAGTTTATTTTAGGCAACTACGAAATAAAAATTTTACATCATATAGCAGCAACAATAGAAGCGTTTTTATGGATTTTATTTTTATAATTTTCGATTCTCAATGAAGCTGGTCAATTAAATCGATGAAGTGCTCATGTCTACGTGCTTGACTTTAGTGCTCTTGATAAGCAGCGACTAAAAGAGAAAGAAGGGAACAAGTCGCGGCCGCAGGATAAAGTATAAAGTACGCTGGTAACTCGCTTCAATGAAACATAACGGACTTCGACTTTGATGTCGTCGATCTAGAAGAGTCTATCGAGACTGGAATTACCCATAGTCATAAAAGAAGCAGAAGACATAACAAAGATGCAGTTGGTAAAGTGGCAGTCTGCGAAGAAAATCAACCTGTTTTGTTTACTAACCGTAATGTTTAGGCTACCCACATCCATCGTCTTTGAAAGAGTTGATATTTCCACTTCAGATGGCTGACCCTTCCCAGCCATTGTCGCATCCATAGGAGATCCATTTGGTTGTAAGGCTTCTCCCTCAACCGTAGCCATTTCTCGCGATTTGTGATCACGCTTTTACCGATAGGTAGAGCATAACGGTCGACTCATTTTGTTGTCCAGTGATACTCATAATTTCGGACAACGTATAGGCGGCTTCGTGTAGGTCAGCAGCCCTAGTTACTCGAATGCAGTGGTTCGTATACGTTTAGGTGAGCTTACACAGGGTGCTTAGTCGAGTCACGAATGATCCTAGCCAATTGATTCCGCGGACCTTATTCGAAAACTGCAGCCGTCCTTTATGGTTAGCCAATGGTCTCGGAAAGAGCGAACTGTCCTTGGTTTCAATAGGCAGAGCTTCAAAGTAGCCATAGTGAAAAATTTGTTCTTTGGTCGTGCTTGGTAGTGAGTCCACCTCGACCTAGCCTTGGTAGTGTGTCAGTAGCAACTGAAGCTTGCTCCTCAGTACGGGGTATCATGTAGAACGTCGCCAAGAGGGTCCTCCTCAGATCTTGAAGTTAATGAAATCCTCCAACTGACCATCATCTCGGTGATTGTCTTGACGGTATGCTGGACGTCCATGTTGTCGAGACGCATAACCGGCAAAAGCGGCCAGTTGATAGGATAACTAACAGACATTTCCAGCACTGAACACTTTAAGTGTCATGTAAGACATTCTATTCTGTGACATCTGCGACTCGATTCTATGTCTATGGTCATTTACTGCGTCTAAATTTAGACATGCATTATTAAACAGTTGATAATGATTGCTTATCATAGGCTTGTTTTTATTGGGAAGTCTTGTGTCTATATGGTTTCAATTATTTCTTAGAATAAAAATATCTACATAGATCTCAACAGAAAGCATGGAGAAAATTCTAGTTTGTCTAGCAGTCGTGTTTTGTATTCTTCGCTTTACCGAAGCCTGCCCAAAGACTATCAGTAAGTTTGATGATGTCTCAATAACATTCCAATACTGGTGACCGCGGTGGGGTGAATAGCTATACTTGAGGTCGTATAAACCTGCCTCTAAACGTTGTAGAGAATTCCTTGTCTTCTGACGACACCACGGAGGAGTCTGGATGCTACTACGCCTCGGGGATGTTCATCAATGCCGAATCGGCCACCTCGGTTGATATTTTGAACGCTGATCCGGTAAAGTGTCGCCAATACTGCATAGACAATGGTTTTTATCATACTAAGTTTGTGATACTTCAACAGGACACCTGCCATTGCAACAAAGCTTTTCGGCTACGTTCCAAGCGCGACGATTCCTTTTGCGACATAAGGTGTCTCGGTGACAGTAGGCATAAGTGCGGCGGTAAAAACCACGCATCGGCGTACATAGTCCCAAGCCCTAGCGCTTAAGACTCAATGAGAAATGGGGCCTTACTTGGAGAGGAGGTCAGATACCCAGCCTGATTTACCGTGGCGCACAATGATTTAAGACCACTAAGTAAAATTATTTTATTTCTGGCATACTAATCTTTAAGCTAATTTCAAGTACTAAAGTAGAAATAAAAGTTGTAGGAATATTACTTTATGTTATTTGTATGGTGTTTTGGTTCACTTTTCAGCCGTTTTTTAGTTCAAAAAGCTGATATTTGAATGGGAAGTACAGTTTTAGATTTAACATTGAAAAAGACCATATATAAATACTAGGGAAATAAGCAAAGAAAATGCCACTGTTATCCAACTAACTACTCTAATACTTTGTAGCATGTCCTTTAGACTTAATCACAGCATCGCACCCCCAGGCATGCTGTCCACCAGCTTTTGGCACACATCTGCCGCGATGGCAGCCCACGAGTCCTCAATGATACGGTACAGCTGATCAAGGGAAGCTGGCTGCTGCTTCTGGATGTCCTGCTCGACCCATTCCACAGATTATCAATCGGATTGAGGTCTGGTGACTGCGCTGGCCAGTCCACGGTGCAGATGTTGTTCTCAGCAAGCCATGCCTTCACAACCTTGGAGGTGTGCTTTGGATCGCTGTCCTGCTGAAACTGGCAGCTGTTCCCTGCACCCAGTGGCTGCTGAGGATGTCACGGTACTTCGGACTGTTCATGATTCCCTCAATGCGAGTTATTGGTCCAGGTCCAGCTCTGGAGAATGCAGCCCACACCATGACATTGCCACCTCCATGCTTCATGGTACCAACGGTGCACCTGGAATCAAATCCCTCACCAGCTCTGTGGCACACATACCGGCGGCCATCAGAACCAGTGCGGGAAAATTTGCTCGTCACTCCAGTTGGTCTTGGTCCAGTCCTGGGGTGTCCAGCTTGCATGCTGCTTCGCCCAGTTCAAGCGCCCCTTTCGGTTTTTGTCGGAAATAAATGGCTTCTTCCTAGCCATGCGGGCCATGCAGTCCGGCAGTTACCAAACAGTGGCGGACAGTCATGGGGTGCAGCTGGACACCTGAAGTTTACGGCTGATGTCCACATGGACTCATGGACTCATGGACACATGGACTCGGACATTCGCACAATGCAGCGATCTAGTCGGTGAAGTCGGTGGTCAGTTTTCGGTGCCCTGCCAAGTCTTGGGGCACAGCCTGTGCTGCCAGTGCTGCTGAGGCGCCTGAGTGCTTGCTGGACGCACATTTTCCACTTTCCCAGCTGCGTGGCTGTGGCACGCTGGGAAACTCCTTGGTCGAACAGGGCCTTGATTTTCCTACACGACTCAGGCGATAGAGCTCTGCCTTTCCCCATTCTAGGAGAGTTCGGGATCATTTTGGCTTGGGGTAGTATCGAATTAGATGTTTTGGCCTTGCAGAAAGAGCAGGGCCCCTTTTAAGGCACCTTTTAGCCCAATTAATTAATTGGTCTTATTACTGTGTGACTTATCAAATTCGAAAGTGACATATGGGACTCCAATCAAACACACTCAATTGCAAATAATCACTTAACGCATAATTTTTTTAACTTATTGATACCATAGCTATCTATAACTGATTAGATTAAAAGACTCCCGCAAGCTGTGTAGGTTATGTAATTAAAAGTTCAAATTTGTGTCAGATGGTCTTAATTCATTGTGCGCCACTGTAGATACCTTTTATGTTAACATTTGTTAAAAGCTTGTACAGACTTACAGTACAGTTTTACAATATATACCCGAACGTTTTGTTTTCCTATGTGCTACATTCTAGGCAAATGTGCCTAAAAGCATTCAGCATTGACTCACTCTTGCTAAAATTTACTGAAAATGAGACTGAATTTAATTTACTTTTTGAGGATTTCGGCGGCACTAAAACTTCTGTGAAAATGAAGGGACCACTTAAAAACACCGGTATGGAATGCTACTAAGCAAATTATGTTAGTTATTCTAGAGGCTGGCTAATTCTATGGCTAAGCTTATAACTAATAACTCGTACAGCAATCCGACGCCAGCGACGTATGTACAAGCCCATATTTGCAATCGACGTTGATAGACATCGGATTGCTGTACGGCTAATGCAATCTTATCAGCCAATTATTACATGTGTCGAATGAAATTCTTTAAATGAAACGAAAACGTGTAAAATGGAATCTGAACCGGGATTAGCATAATAAGTGAAGGTAACATGTACAGAGATGGAACTATGTATTCCTTGTCGCGACTTTCCTAGTCATTTCTTTAGTTCACCTTCACTTGTCTCTGTTTACTCTGTTTTCTCTCTCTGTCTAGCTCAATCTTGTTATTCTTATCTCTCTCTCCCTTGCTGCCTTCTGATTGGCTCTCCATTCTCGCCTCTCTCTTCAGTCGCGCACTCCACCCCCTCTCTTTATTATTCTAGGCTCAACCCCCCAAAGTTAAATGTTCTATAAATATATCGGTTTGGGCCCTGCGCCCACTTACTGCTCCTTCAATTTAACTCCAATTAAATAGTTTTTAGTTTAGTTAGTATTTTTTCTACATTCCTAGTGAGAAAGGTGTGCCCTGCAGCAAGGGACTCTCACTTGTGGTTATACAACTGAAGCCGCACAGCTGAATGCTGGATGGATAGCAAGCTTCGAATGTCTGGCAAATGGTTGACAAATATGGCTTTCCACCAAAAAGGAGCTCTGCCATATAATGGCCAGTATTGTTCGCGCGCCGTCCTGGCTGACATCATCAACTGTACGGCCCAATCAGATGTTTGCATCTGCATCGGATCGAAGGCTGCACATATATCTCATCAAGCATTAGTATGAAATTTCCGCTGAAGTGCAGACAGCTTCGAAAAAATACAGAATGAGTGACCTCCTGGGCGTCGGGCTCCGTGTCAACATCCACTGTTGCAGCGACTTGGAGTGCGCCGGTGAGGCGATGGAAGGAGTGATTTGATGCATGAATAGCGAATGAGCTGAGGTAGATACAAGTCAACGCTGATCTGCGAGTTGTAGAAATATACTATATCTACGGGCTGTCGGCCAATCCAAAGCTATAAGTTTCAACTCGTCGATTAAAAATTTTAATTTTGGGATCGGAAATCACAAGACCTGCATTGTCAATTGCCCCTGCAATGCTCCTCACAAAAGAGAAACTTCGATTTCAAATGATACTGAGTTCAAGTCGGTCCAAAATAACTATAACAGCTACCAGAATACAAGCGTCGCATAAACTACTTCTGTTTTAGTGGTATACAAGTTTTTACCTTGATTTTGCATGCACTAAACAAAGATGGTCAAAACCTGACAAAAAATTCAAGTTGGGGTCTTTTGGTACAAAGAAGTGGCGTCTTTTCTTATAAATTAGATTAGAGTATCTGGTGGCCAGTCCTTGGTGCAGACTCCCATGGGATCCGTCACGGAGTGAAGTACATTAATAAGCGATGCATGTCATGGTAAAGCTAGAAAAAAACACAAAGTCGTCTTTATCTCTAACTTTCTTAGCGACAACTAGCCATCCGGTAGCTACCATTTACTTATGTTGCTTGTTATGCCATTTTAAAGGCGGCTTTGTCATTAATCTTTCGTTCCGAGAGACAACCTCTTTTTCTTTACGACAGGTCGGACAGGAGCATCAAACAGGTCGTCAGTTGGCTATCCGCTGCTCAATATATCCATGGCCTCATACTGTCCATTGGAGATGATGGCTTATAGTATAAAGAAAATAAGAGATACATGTAGGACGTTTATCATAGGCAAAATATTGAGCAGGTGAAACATTCGATAAACTTTAGATTAGCTAGATTCTAGTTGCGGTACGCACTACTTTCTGTGAGTAGAGACTTTATAGTCACATATCGGTTGTGTTTTTACTTCTTGCTTGCTTATTATTTTTACGAGTAACATGTTATACTTGCATGTGCGGTACTATTGCTAAAATAATGCTTAAATACTGAAAAATAATAATGGGCAACGAATATGCCGCGGTCCATCTTAAAGAAGTATAAGCGACTTCAAGTACTCGGAAATTGACTATTGAGGATCTAAACTACACGTACATATCAACGAGTATTTACACAGGTACCGGGCGGGAGAACTTAGAGGCCGGGGTCGGTAATAGAGGTAGAAACGCCTTTAAGATGCGCAAGTTACTGGGAAGTGCTCTAGCTAAAAGGAGATTACAAAAAAGTTAATTATCTAGATATGTTGTACCCTAGACTAAAGACCTGTATGCCGTGACAGAATTTTGTAAATCGATAGCTAAATTGAAGCAACTACGTGCATACGCCGGTTAATGCTTTTATTCTAAAGCAATTCAATTATTTTTCAGCATAAAGCATCTCTGCATAAATCTAGAAAACAAGCATGGAGAAGTTTCTAGTTTTTCTGACTGTCGTGTTTTGCATTCTTCGCTTTACCGAAGCCTGCCCGAGGAGTCTTAGTAAGTTTGATGAATGTCTCAGTAATGTTCCAATAGTGTTGGCAGCGGTGTGGTGAATTGCTTTGGTATAAACCTGCCTCGAAACGTTTTAGAGAATGTATTCTCTCCTGACGCCACCGTGGAAGAGCCTGGATGCTACTATGCCGAGGGGATGTTCATCAACGCCGATTCGGGCACATCGGTTGATATTTTGAACGGCGACCCGTTAAAGTGTCGCCAGTTCTGCAAGGACAATGGCTATGAAAGTAACTTTGTGATAATGCAACAGGACACCTGCCATTGCAACAAAGCTTTTCGGCATCATGCCAAGCGCGACAAATCCAATTGCGACATAAGCTGTCTCGGTGACAGTACTTATAAGTGCGGCGGTAAAAACCACGCATCGGGGTACATAGTCTGACGCTTTCTGGGTCTGAACGAGAAATGGGATCTTGTACTTTAAGAGTAGTTCTGATACACAGGCTCAATTAGTTACCTTGTATTTTGACATTATACTTCTGTAGATGTTAGAACTTCATGCATGTAAGGAAAATATTTGCCAACTCTTTTCAAAATCTAGTTTTTTGAGT
The DNA here is from genome assembly GCA_002269645.1 of Macrostomum lignano. NCBI lineage: Eukaryota > Metazoa > Platyhelminthes > Macrostomidae > Macrostomum > Macrostomum lignano. Next base: position 73,496 of record NIVC01001350.1, read on the forward strand.
GAGTGTACTTTATTTAGTAATATACAGGTGGCTTGTACAGACTGAAATTAATTTACTAATACTTGAACGTTTTGTTTTCCTATGTGCTGCATTCTTGGCAAATATAAAGCAAATCTGCTTTCAACAGATACATATTGTTAAGAGTTTTCTTTTGTGTACCTGTAATTTAATATAGAATACGTACGGTCGTATATTAAGGAACGCGTAGAACGCTTTATAAATTCGTTACACAATCGTATAAGAAGATGGTTGAATGAAAAGAATGAAACGTGCAGAATGAAACGTGTAGATTTATGTAGAATGAAACGGAAACGTCGTGTAAAATAGAATCCGAAAGGACACGAACATAATAAATGAAGGGATTATGTACAGAGCTGGAACTGTGTATCTACAGCAAAGTGGAGCTCTGTAGCAAGGGACTCTCACTTGTAGTTATAGCTGCATAGCTGCTGAATATGCTAGATACATGTTAACAAGCTTCCAGTGTCAAACCAATTGTCGTTTTACTAATGTGATAATGTTCGTGTCCACTTTGCCGTTTCACAAAACTCAGTAGTCACTGCCCGGTAGACTTAGTGCCAGAACCCCGTTCTTTAATTCAGTCAGACAATTCAACAAATGTACCGAATCTTTAATCAAGTGAAGTCTTAAATCCGGCGAGGGAGCTTTGCCACTCAAAAGCTTGTGGTACTTGATTGTCAAGAAAAGATAAAAGGATGGTTGGATGGTTGGTTAATTGTCATTTATCAACCAAATTGCCATGATTGGTTGGTTGTTAAGATGTACTGGATATGGTTGTCACTCACCTGTGCAAAGCTTAACTAAAGTCGAGGCAATAGTCGGATGACAAATGGCTTTCAACCAAAATGGAGCGTCGCCATGATGGTCAGTATTGTTCGCGCCGTTTGGCTGGCAGCATCGACTGCACGCCCCAATCAGGTGTTTGAAGGCTGCACCGGATTGAAGGCTGCACATATATCTCATCAAACATCAGTATGAAATTTCGCTGAACTGCATACAGAAGAGCTTTGAAAAAGCAGAACGAGTGACCTCCTGAGCGTCGGCTCCCCCGCTGCAGCGAGTTGGAGAGTATGTTGGTGAGGCGATGGAAGGAGCTGTGTTCTAATTTATGAATAGGCGGACGAGCTGATCAGATAGATCAATCCCGATCTGCGAGTGGTAGAAACTGTACTATTATCTACAGACTGTAGGCATTTTATTGTGGGATCGGAACTCTCCAGATACTATTATCTACAGACTGTAGGCATTTTATTGTGGGATCGGAACTCTCCAGATCCTATTATCTACAGACTGTAGGCATTTTATTGTGGGATCGGAACTCTCCAGATCTGCATAGTCAATTCCCCCCTGCAATGCTCCTCACAAAAGAAGAAACTTCGATTTGAGCCGATACTGATCGACTGAGTTTTGTCAGCGTACACTTATAGAACGATGCAGCTGTGGCCAGAATCTTAGTTTTGGTCGTTAAAAACCAACTACACGTAGATCAGAAACAGCTATTGGCGAACATGTATGGAGCGGAGCGTACACAAAATAAACACTCGAAAGTTCATCTCACCAGCGGCATCCGATGAGAATCACAGATACTAAAATAACTAGATGGGCCACTCAGGCATATATACTTAGTAAAACAGCTTTCTACCTTCAGTTCAGTAGCATTGAAGAATACATAAGCTATTTTATACAATAAAAGCCGCTATAAAAGACTTTAATGAGCTTAGAAGCCCAAGCTTGCAGGCGTAAACAGCATGCTAATTGGTTCTGCAGTAATGTACATTAGCAAGTCCACTGAAATGTACATGGAAGCTTTAGGCGGGTCGCCATCATAAGCTCGAAAAGTCACATCGTCGAAAACTGATTTAGCAATAACCATCACAAGCTCGAAAAGGTAAGCTCTAACCCTAAACCTAAGGCACAAGCTCTAACCCTAACCCTAACCTAACCCTAACCGTAACCCTTTTCGAGCTTGTTGATCGAGCCTGTCTACCTCACTGATACCTGTGTACCTCACTGATCGAGCCTGTCTACCTCATAACCTGTCTACCTCGTAAATGTCGACGCGAGTGTAGGAAGATCGCCTACATGTACTGCGTTTTCTGTACCATATATGTATAGCTCCACTGCTGTTGCAGAAATTGCACATTGTTTATGTATCTTCTAAGCTGTCACGCTACGCCTAGTAAGCTTTTGGACGCCTCGACAGCAACCGACAAAAAACTACAGCAGCCCATATGCTGTCTCTATGCAGCTTTTTCAAGCACCGCGAGTTCCACCCATGCTAATATGAGCTCGTACAGCTACAGAAGAATGACAGAAGAAACAGACACAAGAGAAAGACGGACAGCCGATTGAGATAAGGCGACCTAAGAGACAGCAGCAGACAAGATGAAGAAAGACGGTAAGAGAGTTAATTTGGAACCTTGAAATTGTCCATTAAAATGTTTTTACATGCCTCTCAATCGTTTAATCATTTTGTACTACATAAAAGCCGATTCCGGTCACGACAATAGGAGACAAAGCCTGTTGAACAAGCAGGCCGAGAGAAACGCGCCAAAAATGAAATTATCCTTGTTAAATAAAATCCGTTGTACAAACCTTCGGCTTGGGGGCTTTTAATTTTTTAAATTAGAATTTTTGCCTAAAGTGAAACAAATTTGAAATCAGCCTTCAGCTTTATAGGTTTGTCAAATATGGTTTAAATTTACTAATTTGTTTAAATGATAAACATTTTATTTATTTTTAATTTTAAATACTAGAATAGTGTCTTGGAAAATATAACGTCTTTAAGCAGTTCACTGTGTTTCTACAAGGAACTAACCGACTAACATCGATCGTAGTCTCACGATTAAATATCGCTTTTCAATAGAACAAGATATATATTTTATAGACATATAAAGGAGTTTTAATTTGGCTAAAGCGCCTAAGCAGGTGTCAGATCTTATTCACTATTTGGATTGGATTTGTATCTTGTAGACCTAACTTGTACGTTGTACCATGTGCATTTTCATAGGCGTCGGGTCGGAACGCTTTAAAAGGTGGATGGGGCAGACAACTGTTGATGACTAGGGGGGGGGGGGGGGGGAGGGGGTAGCCCAACACTAACATCTGTTTACTGAAAAAAATTGTTAACTCTGCAGTATCTGCCTCATTTAAATTAGGCCTAATAGGTTATATTAGGTTATAATGGAGATATTTAAAATCATTAAAGCCCATTCCCATGCCTATGTGTATTTATGCATTTTATATGTATGATAAAATTGTAGGTCTAATATTTTATTTTTTGTATACTTTGAAATTTGATCTAACTTCTAAGCTAGGTTTTTTAGTTGTAATGTAAGCAAGTGTAGAAGGGCTCATATATTCTATTCTAGGAAATTATTAGTATTTGCGAAATCAAATTCCTGCCAAAAATAACAAATACTGTATATTTTTGTTTTAATGCATTATTTTGTTTTAAACGTAGAAATTTTGTTTTAGTAAGGCGAAATAATTTTGTTTTAGTTGACTGTTGTTTAAACGCATGATACACAAACCAATAGGATAAGACTTTGTCTACTATAAATACAAGGTCAAAATAAAACATTCTTTAACTCGGACTCGACCTCGACCTTTCGGGTTCCTAATTCGGTTAACAGGAAATTAAGACTTCTTGGTTCTTCTGAATTAGTCATTTGAAGCAGTATTGCAGACTAAGTTACCATGTTGGATAGCAAAGAGCATTTTGCTAGTACAGTGATAGGCAGGGATTGCCAGTAAAGAGGGTGGAATACCCAGAGTAAGAAGGGTGGAATACCCAGTAAGAAAGGTGGAATACCCAGTAAGAAGGGTGGAAATACCCAGTGAAGAAGGTAAACTGTCCAAGCTATTGCAGCCAAGCGTGATACAGTTCTAAGTCGTGAGAGACAGTAATAAAGGAAGCCGGAAACCCCTCGATCTGTGGTAAATGTAGTGTTTGGACTGTAGGATACGAATTTAGCAGTAGTTAGCAGTGTCTTGCCGCTCGGGCACTGAGGCTACCAAGGGTAATTCGTAGCGACGATAGCCCATAAAGTATAAAAATACATGTAAGTGTAGGAATTAAATTGTAGGAAAACAGTAAAAATCCAGTACAGTTTAGTACAACTAGGTAAGAAATTAATAAGGCCTATAGCAACTTGGTAATATCTAGTAGAGTTAGGAAAGGTAGAATTAAGGGGCCTGCTACAACTTTGTGGCATCTAGTGGGATTTTTGAGAGATAGAGGTATTAGGCCTGCTACACAAGCATGATAGGCGATAGCAATGTACTTCTAGTGGAAGTAAACCTATTAACTCTGCTATTTTGGTATTAAAACTTAGAGCAATAGTTTACTTTAGTTTTAGAACAGCTTTTTGGATTTTAAAATATGAATGAAATATTTAGCATTGTAAATTTATAGTATAAAATTTTAGCTTTTTAAGATACTAAAGTATGCTAATTAGGCTCATTTATAATTAGGAGTATTTTTATAATAATTAAGTGCATTATAGCATTTAAAAAATACAATTTTTTATAAAAACACTCATTTTTAGCAAAAGTTTTTTACTTTTACAAGCTAAAAAATGAAATCTTTGCATTAGAATGAAAGATAGCTATTTTTTATTTCATAATTTCTTGAAGTTTTGTTTTATCTAATAATTTTTATCGAACTAATATTTAATTTTATAAGCACAATTTCACTATAGGCCTAATAAAAAACAATTGATTTGTATATATATTTAGGTTTAGCTAAAAAGTTTAGCTATAATAAGTTTCAATGAATAAATTGTCATCTATCAACTAATGTAATAACATCAGTGATGGGCACTGCTAAATATTTTTGTAGCGCCGCTATATAGCGTTTCTGCTATCAAAGTTTAAAAAAAAGTTAATGCCGCTATGTAGCGGCTGCTATTTTAGTTTCAAAATTAGCGAATTTAGCGCCGCTAAATATAAAATTCGCTAAAATTCAAAATTTCCTAAAAACATGAAAAAAAGATTCATTTTTATCGTTTCTTTTGTTTAGTTTAAGCAGTGTAAATATTAGAGAGATTTTACTTTATATTTATTAAAATAAAACGCAAATTAGTCAAAAATTCGTCAAATTAAAAAAAGTAATTTGTTGTACTTATACTGCGCGAAGCCAAAGGATACCGGTAAGGTTACCGGTACAGTTAACACTAACACTAACAGACAGTAGTACCGTAGTAAGTTTAGTATCTTTACTTAGTAAGTTGCCACTGCCAATTGCCAAGTCAGTCAGCGTCGCCGGTTGGCAGTCAGTGTTGGTAATTGACGTGACTATTTAAATTCTACTATCGGAATTGATTGAATTGCTGATTTACGGAATTGTATTGTAATTACGGCACTCGCAATTGAATCAATTGAATAAATTAAATATTAAAATGAACATTTATAGATTTATTTAGGAGATAAAATAATTATTCAGACAAAAAACAAACAGCAAAAACAACAGCAGCAAAAACGAGACAAGTAACAAAAACAAAAAAGAAAAGTTAGACTCATCACTCATCATTCATCAGTCATCACTATTGTCTATCAGGATTCAGGCATCAGCATCAGTCTATGATCTATCTATGAGTCCTATGACTATGAGTATGACTGATTATCAATTTATTTTATTTCTATAGTTCTATCCCTATCAGTATCAATATGACAGTATCAGTGAGTACAGTATACATGACTTGATTGTAAATTCTAAATACTGGTCCTTACGTTATGTACGTTAAAAAAATATTTAAAAAATTAAAATCAGTAAAACAAAACTGTTTAGAAGACTGAAAACCCTAAAAACGATGTAAAAGAAAATTTGTTGCCTAAAATTTAGCGAATTTCAATTTTCAGCGAATTTGAGCGAAACATAGCGGCGCTTTTGTAGCGTACCTAAGTCAAAATTCAATTTAGCAATATTAGTGAATTTCAAAAATCGTAGCGGCGCTATAGCAAATTTCAAATTTAGCGCCCGCTATGCCCATCACTGAATAATATTAATGCTTTTCTCTTTAAAATCCCACAGTTAAGCTACCAAGTTGTTATAAAATTGATTTTTACTATGATTTAATCATATAATTAATATCTATTTATTATAGGGCTAATGGTTCTATCTTAGGGACTCCAGTGAGATTTTGAAACTTTAAAATTTATATATTTTCAGATATGTATCTGATAGAGGACAATAACAGCATCACAAAATGGCTTCACTTATTAAATTTGGTTGAGTAATAAAAAAGTTATAGCATTTTTTGTCCCCAAAAAATTACGTTTTTTAGATAGGAAAAATACATTATAGATTGTTGCCATTAGATGTACAAAAACAAAATTTTTCACTTTTTATTGTCATATCTTTTTTGCTATTCAACATACAATATTGAGTCTGGTATCATTTTAAAGACCAAGCAGTTCTACATAAGATTAACAAATTGTTTTTATTCTTTCTAATGTATCTTTCTTGTGGTTTGCATTTGAATTTTTCAAAAGTGAAAAATGCACATCAAAAATAGAGCAAAATTAAAATTTCAAATGACTATTATTTAAAAGTTAATTGCTTTTTCTGAAATCTTTTTTATTTGTTTACTCCACAACATATAAAAGTATATATATTTTTATACCATTTTTTCCTATATATTGACAAAGGTTAAAAAATTCACCAATTTTGTGACTTTTTTGCTACTGGAACTTGATAGCATATCTTAAAATTGCACATTTTTCAACTTTGAATGATTATATTTTTTAGACTAATGAATATATATAAAGTTTGATTTGTTTTTTTAATGAAAAACATATGAAAATGTTTTTTTTGTGTACTTTAATTTATTTAAAAGCTCTTGTTCTTTTTTTTCCAATATTATTGCTTGTTGAGTAGCTGCAACTGAAGACTGAAGTTAGCATATATTTAATGCTTATTGTCTTTACACACATAATGTATATTGTCTGCTTTGCTTTTTAACTGTAAAACAAATAGGTAAATAATTGTTGATACTATTGTCTTGTATATTTTTTGATTGAGCCTATCCTTATTGTAAAATTGTATATTGTGAATAAAGTTACCGATGAACATTTATATCTGTAAACAAGTGTAAAGAAGTATTTAAAAATAAAGTGTACTTAAAATTGTATATTGTGAAGTTGCTTATTAAACTTACAAATGGAATAAACACAATTTCTTATGAAATTCAGTTCATTTTTATGGGAGTTTGAATTGCAGACCAAGGTTACGTGCATTCAAGGGGTCACTTATTGGGATTGCAATTGCTATAGCTCAATAAGCTAAAGCATACATTTATTTGTATTATTTTGCCTTCAAAACTAATTTGCAATGGTAAAACATCTTCTTTTTGGTTAAGAAAAGCCATAATAAGCCACTTTTTGTATAAGTAGTATGTAAGTAGTATCGCTACTAAAAAGCTAACATTGCTGCTGCTCCTCGGCGGATGTATGTGGAAAGATATAAAAGTGCTGTGAAGAATTCCTATAAGTTCCTCTATTAAATGCAGTAGAAAAATAGTCTTCGGAAATTACTGCTAGAAAAAAATTTAAATTTTCTGTTTTATCCGTCCATTTTACACTGAAGAGATAGGCAAAAAAACAGGCTTCAATAACTTTTTGGCGGATGTAGATTGACATGTGCGGTTTTTTTTAATGTAATCATATTACGGAGTAGTATTCATTTCCGGGTTTTACTAAGCTTTGGAAATACGGGTACGATTTTTATTCAACTTTAATTTTTTTATACTGTCTAAATAGGGAGAAAATAAAAAAAAATTCTTCTCAAAATGTCAAAAAATGTTTGTAAATATAGTTGTTTGTATCAATAAATAGTTATATTTTGTTAAAATAATTGCTTTCCAACAAAAAAACGAACTTTCGAAAGTCACTTTTTTTGGCAACAAAACGAGTGTATTAAAAAAAAAGACGAAGTTCAGTGGGACATTACTCGGCATACAATGTATATATTTTTTGTTTCTTTATCTCATTAAAAAAAAAGAAACGATTCTTTAACATGTATATTTTGTTTTTACTGTAAACATTTTCTATGCTTGGCAATTTCATTTTTAAAAAACATTATTTTACGATTTTTCGTGTAATTATCAGCTTTATGGTAACCTCACTGGAGTCCCTATCTATCTTCTAAAGTGATCTTACTGCAAACATCAAACTATTCTAGGAGGGTTGCTTCTGTCTTATTAAAACCTTATTGTTATTATCATCAAAGTTATACTAGATTATAGTCATTTTGATAATAAGACATTTTGGTGACAAGCAAAAGTCATTTTGGTGAAAAGAAAAAGACCCTTTTTTGGTGATAGTCCATAGGCCCCCCCCTAGTCTGTTTTGTTACAATTATGCCAGAAATCTCCGGTGTAATTCTAGACAAAAATTAGCCTTGGCATAAATGCTTGGCATAAGAATTAATAGAAAAATAGATTGGCATGAATGGCTAGCATAAATGGATATATAATCTATAAATCTTAACAAAATAACTACAAACTAGTATGATAAAGTACTTGCTGCCACTAAAATGATCCAACTTACCAAATGTTCCATTTTTCACCAAAGTAAAGTAGTCTATCACAGTATCCAACTTGTCACCAAAATGTCTGAAACCAAAATGACCACCCAAAAATGCATTTTTTTTATTTTTTACTTTTTGAGCAACTAAGTCAATATTTGTTTTGATTAAGATATAATTTATGCAATGATAGTATGCAATCTCTTTAGGCTAAATGGCATTTTTCAGTTAATAAGATATGCTTATAAAAATGCTCTTATAGCTATAGTCTATAGGCGTAATTATAGAAAAATGGTAATTTGAACCTTTGCCATAAGTCTTTATGGCTGTAGTATAATTTTTTTTAATCACTGAAAGTTTATATAAAGCAAAATTTCATAAAAATTAGAGCATAGATCAAAAAAGGATATTAAATATATGTTTATTACATATGTAGAAGATGTGTTGCAAAAGTTTCCAGACTGTATTTGCTGTGGACAGCAGGATTGTTGAAATAAGTTATTTTACGTATATTCTCTTTCAAATTTGTTTTTTGAAGCATAAAATTTCATTTCAATACCATGTGCCTGCCAAAAGCTTGCAAAGAGCATTGCAAAACTGTACCCAAGAAATTTCTAACTTTTGCAATACTCTTGTACATTGAATGATTTTTTATTTTAAAGAAAGATAGCATTTTTGATAAAAACTCACCTTAGGTAATATTATGCAACTGAAAGACTAATCTGCATCCTGCATCATGTACAGGGATCTTACATAGGCCTTCCTATGTCTATAGGCTGTTAATGGCTATTTACTTGAACTATTATTCTTGTACTACTTACTGTATCTATTAGCTATTTTGCTAAGACTTGATGCCTGTTATGCAGATCTTTGAATCGTAAAATTTCTGCACTTTTTTGTTTAACTGGGCAAGCGATTTGACTGGCATTGCAGCAATGAACCGCCTGCAATGCAGGCCCAAGCAGCAGCAGCAGTATCCCCCAGTCCAGGCAGCAGCAGCAATCTTTCCCAGTCCTGGAAGATAAGCGGCAGTACTGATACACACCGGGCGGAACCTTTTCGTGTCATCATGTCGACCCGTCCAAGTGCAACCACCGCCAATGGTCGGGCAGCGCCGGCATCCAGAGCCGCTCCCAGCAATGCCCCCGCAACTATGGAGCACGCCGACGAGCTTAGGAAGTTCCGCGCTCTTCCACCGAATATTCAGAAGTCTCTGTTTAACTACGAAGATAAGATCAGGGCTCTGTTGTTGAACTACGCGTCCAGCGGCAGTGCAACTCGTTCCATAGAGTCGCTGATGCGGGAGGCGCCAGAGTACCTGTTAACTGTTGATAATCAAACCTATCGGGACAGGCCGCTTGGCAGGGCCTTGCTCAAAAAGAACCAACACGCCAGCAGATTCTTTATCTAGCTGGCCAGCAGTGGACCGCAGAAGAAATTTGTCCTGTCTCACCGGAATTCGGCTGCGCACACTCTCCTAATGCTGGCAATTGACTTTGACAGCGCCAACTGCAGGGACATCCTCATTAATCTGCTGCAGAGTTTCCCAACTCAGATCTATCAGTTCTACGACACGCACGGTCGGAATGTCTTCCACTGCTGCGCTGTTGACAAATATGCCACCTCCTTCCGCATCATTCTAGACGCTGTTCTGGAGATGGACTCCATGGAGATCAGTAAGCATAGTATCAAAGAGGCGCTAGACATGACCGATCGGTTCTATAAGACTCCAATTCACTACATGGCCGAGGCTGGCGACATCGAGATGTTCAACGTTTTAGATTCGTTCGCACGAAGTAAGGCTCTCCAAGTTGACTACGATGCTCGCTTCCTGACCAGCGACAGCAAGACGCCGCTGATGATTGCGGTTGAATCATGTCGCTACGACGCCTGCAAGTGGCTGCTTGAGAAGGGCAGCGCAGACGTGTCGGCGAAGCAGCCCGTGTCCTGCTTCACTGCGCTGCATTTCGCAGTCAAACTGGGCTATTACGACCTCATCGGCCTGCTCAGATCTCATGGAGCCGATGCAAAGTTTTTTGATGAGGACTGCGAGAGGCTTGATGGCTACAAGACGCCGCTGCAGATTGCCACAACGGAAGCGATCCCAAACAAAAAGAAATGTTTTGAGTACCTCCCGCTTGACCCCAGTTCATTGGCCTGCAGCTACAACTATACAGTGGACTCAATGCCGAGAGCTGTGCTAACGGAAACTCCTGCATTGTCTGCTTCCGCTGCGTCTGCATCTGGCAATGCAGCCTCAGCCTCCTCTTCCTCGTCACTAACGCACCCAGCAATCCCGCAACAACAACAACAGCAATGCGATCCCGCAGAATTCTTCAGAGATAAAAAGATTGTCAGAGACCTCCAACTGTTTGGCACCGAAAGGCGCGAAGAGCTCTCCAAACAGCTATCCAGACTGGCCAAGTCTGAGCAGTTCATCAGCCGGCTGATCCAGTACGCGCCAGATCTGAAGGCCGATAAAGACTACATTCATTCTGAAGCTGACCCTGTATTCCTGGCCATATCTCTTCTGTCAGACTCTGACCATGCTTCCATGTGCGTCATCAAACAGGTGCTACTGGATATCAAAGCTGGCGAGCTCGTGGAGCTTGTTATTCCCGCCACTACCTCCTGATGAGTAGCGAAGTTGTTGAATTGCTATTCTAGACTACTTACAAGTAGTGAATGCGAAAGGTTCTAAAGTACAAGTTAGAACAAGCTGTTTTGTTTATAATTGCCCAACGCTTGTGCGTTTGTGTCTTGTGATTATCAGGCAGCTTGAACTGTTGTATTGTATGTAAACGCGCTTTGAATGTAAATCATGTACATTGCATGTACCTAGCTCTATTTGTTTAGACTTTCTGATCTATACGTGTTGATTCTTATGAAGATTACATAGTTTTAATTCTGTGGTAACAGGACCTCAAAAGAGTTCCACCTGTTCACACAGTCACACGGCACTCTATTTATGTGTAGTCACGTTGATGTATTCTGCTACAATATTTAATGTTATTACTTATCATCACCAAGTGCACCTTAAAACTTCGGTCGTCGCTGGGTCGATTTTATCGTAGTAAAGAAGGAAACTCGAAGGGGGTCCTTATGACACAAGGCCTGTTGATAGGATGCTGAGATGCTGAATTTAATTGTGGTAGAGTTGCTCGCTTAATTAATAGCAAATAAATGTTGTGCCGTGGCTTTCGCCTGAGATAGAACAAGGATTTCCCTGGGTGGTCGGGTAGGTCTTGTTATCCCACCGCTGCCACCAGTGTTATGGCTGTGCCTACTGCTTCCTCTGTCTGTCCTCGCTATCTAGCACGGCCGGTAGCTGGCCTGAGTGGTCTAGCACTATGGTCCGAATTAACCCCTCTTAGTCTCCACTGAGTACAGTTAGATAATAACCGAGTATTGGTAGTTGGGTTGCTGCCACCTTGTAGGTCTACAGGTGATATCCTCGACAGGTTACCCCTAGGTAGGCCTACTGATAAGTAGAAAATAATTAAGACAAACAAGTCAGTTAAACGTTTATTAATGTGAGTAACGGTCACAGGCCGATCCTAAAATATCGTTTAGTAGCTCAACTGGTGTCGCAGTAAACGCCCTAAGCTGTACTGTGCGTCAGTTGATGTTGCCCAACAGTGTAGGTTGTAGGCCACGAGACCAGGTCCAGACGGTGTTGAAGGTCTGGCGAGCTGCTGACACAAAGACCTGCGGCAATCTTAATGAGCAAATGGCAGCTGCAACAAAGATTTGTTAGCAGGTTATCCCTAGGAAAAGCGTCTAGCGATCTGCCTAAGCTAGTTCGTCTAGGAAAAGCATCTAGGAATACTAGCCTTTGCTCGAAGCCAAGCAGGCGGTCTCCGAGAGGATGGTCTCTTTGGGCCTTCACCTACTCTGTATTTATACTAAAATTCGGGGGTCTCAGGGCCAATGGGAAGCTCAGAGGCAGTTCCGTGGCAGATCCCATGGCAGTTCCGTGGACTACCCGGAGCCAGGAGCGATCTTGGAGATGTCCATAAGACATCTGCCTCATCATGCAGCCTCCGCATGGCCTGCTGGTACACTGCTTGCATGTTGCCGCATGCAAGGAGTGCAACCAAGACCCCACGAAATCCTACCCCGGGCGGAGAGCTATGCTCTCACTCCCGCTGACTAAATAAGCCTGTACTAAAGGAGAAATATCCCACTGACTAATGTTTCTATTTTTAGCCCATTGCAGACTGCGCCAGGGGGAGAGGGGGAGAGAGTTTCTCTCCCTGTCCCGCGACAGCTGCACACCTGAGCCTGCACAAGGGAAGAGGAGGAAGGGACAGCCCTATGCCCAGCTCCCACTGCTGCAGCCCAAGCACTAACTGACTAAGAGGGGATCCCAGGAGCAGCCTATGCTAGCTACGCTGGATCACCACATAAATAAAGCTTAAGATCAACATTTAAGGCGAAAACCAACGCGTTTCAACCCACTAGGGCCGTCGTCAGGGTATATTTTATCACTGAACGAAACACTCAATATAAATAAGCAAACGATTGTACTATCTCAAGTGTCAAATTGAAAACGGGAGGGTAACCAATGTACGAAAAACAAAAAAACTAGGGGTTGGAGTTAAGCGAGAATAATGAGAGAGAGAGAGAGAGAGAGAGAGAGAGAAGGCAAACAGATGTAAAAAAACAAAATGTACGCGCAACAAAAAATAGTCAAACTCAAAACACCCTAAGAAGGTGGCCCGCACCACTATGCAGCAATTGCACATTGAGGACATTGAAGGTGCGGGCCACCTTCTTGGGGTGTTTTGAGTTTGACTATTTTTTGTTGCGCGTACATTTTGTTTTTTTACATCTGTTTGCCTTCTCTCTCTCTCTCTCTCTCTCTCTCTCTCTCTCATTGTTCTCGCTTAACTCCAACCCCTAGTTTTTTTATGTTTTTCGTACATTGGTTGCCCTCCCGTTTTCAATTTGACACTTGAGATAGTACAATCGTTTGCTTATTTATATTGAGTGTTTCGTTCAGTGATAAAATGTACCCTGACGACGGCCCTGGTGGGTTGAAACGCGTTGGTTTTCGCCTTAAATGTTGATCTTAAGCTTTATTTATTTGCTGAATTTAATTTTTCCTTATCACAGTATACTTGATTTATTGATTGAAGCTATTGTAAGAGTACCTTTGTTTAACTTTGGCTTGTATAAACATTAAAAGCATATATCATTCAATAGCAATATTCATTGTTGCTTCAGTAGCTGATTACACGACCTGTTTTGTCCTGCACTGGCGGACCCGTACGTACGTCAATATTAATTGCGTATCCTCTGCTGAATTTGCTCATCCACTCAATCCTCTTATTCGGGTTGGATGGCGAAGACTGCTTGAAATAAAATACACGCGCATTGCATTTTTCAAGTTTCCTCCCGAGGTGCCAGTGTGTTAGAGAGCTGGCTTGTAAATCAGTTTGCTTGTTATTGCAATCTTCATGATTGAAGATTCATTGCTGCTCTTTAGGCCAGAAATAGTTCTAAAACCGAAACTAGCTCCGTCTACAGAACTAGATCCAGCTCCAGATTAAACTTTGTTATTTCAAAGTAAAACACAACAGATACTTAACCCAAAAATACCCCATCAATCTACCTGTGCCTTTCTGTCCCTCCTGTAAGCTCTGGGCCTCTTGCCGTGTAGTAAGTACTAACAACTCATTTAAACCTATATACCTAACAAATAACTGCTCGACTTAAAAACAGACTGCATTTCACAACTTATCAACAGCCGATCCAGATTTGACTGCCTTCCTAGGCGTATAATCATAAACCGAATATTTAACCGGACAAATTACTGTTGTACTTTTAGCGTTTTCAAAGTTCTTCAGCAGATCAATAAATCTTCGTGTTGTATATATTCCAAAAAGAGTAGTCTAGATACCTAGGTTAAGCTTCTTACCTAATAATGTACTCAAAGACTGCTCATTGTTGACATTACTGCAAAACTGTTTCAGCTGCAGACAGGCCGCAAATTTATTTGCTGATTGACAATCTGCTTCAGAAAGTCGTGATGGCCCTGGATGGCCCTGGATACCTTCAACAGCATTGACACGTGGCCGTCTCTTCAAAATGGCTCGGACCCGCAGGACGAATTGGCTGTTCAGTCGGCCGGCCAAGTGCTGCAGGCATTCTGTAAGATGCCACCTAATGTGCAGAAAGAGTTCGCGGAGTACCCTGGCATTGTGAAGCTCGGCCTTGAAAAGTATGCCGAGTCAGGTGACGCTAGCAGCACAGTAGAGTGGATTGTCAGCCAGATTCCGTCAATGCTGTTTAGGCCAGATCGAACTGGGTACATTCCGATCGAAGCAGCACTGGAATCAGGCAATGGAGCTGCAGCGAGAATGATGCTGAATGAGGCTGAACGAGTTGGGTCGCTGGACAGACTGCTTGGATACAGAAATGCTCGGTATGGGCACACATTGATGATGCTTGCAGTGCATCTGAACAGCCGCGACTTTGCTGACATATTTGAGCGACTCCTGAATTTCGACCCCACGTCGGTACATCGTTGCTACGATTTGGACGGATGTAATGTTTTTCACAGGTGCACAAAGTCAAAGTCTTGTACCTCATTGCAGATAATTTTTGGTCTTTTAATAAATCTTTCTAGTGTGTTTTTAAAAGATAAAATTCGCCACTTAAAGGATGCACTTGAAATGACTGACTCAAAGAAGTACACTCCATTACATTACATCGCGTTAGATGGGAATGTTGAAATGCTCGAGAGTCTTCAGCGATTCCTGCGTCATAAAAATATCAATATAAACTTTGATGCCTGCTTTAAAGACAGCAGATTGTTGACTCCGTTGATGCTGGGCGTGCAGAATGGCCAGTTTGAGGTGTGCAAGTGGCTGCTTGAGAACGGGTCAGTTGATGTTCACTTCAAGCAGCAATCGACCTGTCTGACAGCTCTGCACTTTGCGGTGAGAGCGGGAAACCCCGAGCTGATTTCTCTGTTAATGGAGCATGGCGCTGATCCTGAGTATATCGACAGCGAGTGTGATGGTGTTGAGGGCTACAGGACACCGTTGGCTGTAGCAGAAACTGAACACATTCCGAACAAGCAGGCTTGTATTCGATGTCTCCGCAGAGCTGAAGAATTTTTTTAAGTCTAGCCATTCTCTGCGATCCTTGAAACGAACAGAATCAGACCATCAAGACATTTGGATGACCAGCCAATTGTCCAGTCCTGCAGCCTGCTGTATTAAGCTAATTATGTACGATCGGCGTCTATTTAGACTCGAGTTTGGCAAGAAACGTCTGTCATGGTCAGAGATGAAATTATTGGTGTATTTCAGGCTGGTCTTAAAATGCCTCTTGATTTTTGCTATGCCTGTTCGACAATAGAACTTTTAATTTTTCCTGTTGTTTTTGTTTCATTTGAAAATGCGTAAGCCTCAAGTAAAGCGAGTTTGTGCTCAAAATTTCCTGACAGTAATGTTTTGTTAAAGCGCCAACACTGCCAAAGTCTCCTGATTGTTTTTTTTGGCACTCTTCTCTCAGAACAATGACACTTTGCTTCTATCAAACGTTTTAGGCCAATATAAATTTGACCTTGCGTTATATTATACCTTCTCAAAGAAGTTATAAGAGTTCTGATGTATATAATACTCTAGAAAGCTGTTAGCGTGAAATACGTGTACACCACCTAGCTAAAATTGGAATCGAACCGGGGTCATGCTGCCAGGAATGGTTTCTGTCCCTAGAGAGTTCCTCGACCCTCAGCCGGCCTGCCCAAGGCTAGACTCCACCCAATAGCTAGGCTGAGCAGAACCTCTTTTTATACTCTGCACTCTCGCCTAGCAAGCTTTCCGCTACACACTCCACACTTTCTACTTATCAGTAGACTAACTCTGCCAAACTAGTTTTATGGTCTATATAGCATTGTTCTCGAAATCATTGAAACAGGTACTTGTAAATTCACTTTAAGTGTGTCTATGTGTTCTGCAGAAGGTAAATTTACTTCTCTTCTTTTGCTGTACCACTTATTAAAGCATATATTTTGTCTTCAACTACAGATACGTCATAGATTCAGTGGGTTCTTTATTGAATTTTACAAACAGTGTGTTATTTAATGGTTCACCTTACCGAAGGGAAAATTTCGTCTTGTAATTTCATTAGTAAAATATATAATTTTAATGTACATTTCAAGTTTAAGTTTTCAGTAGCTTTCCGACTAAAATTAAACTGCGCCGTTCATTCATTCGTTCAAACTAGGTCACAAGACTACTCTAAGCTGTAGCTTTTCATTTGCATCCCGACGATTAAGTTTTTTAGCGGTTGGATACACATCGAAGTTCACCAATTGAGGTCTCTAAAAAATTCCAGATTAAATCCGTTTCGCACTGCGGTGAATGGCAACAGAAACAGTGTTCTTAGTGGCTCCAATTGACAAGGGAGATGCCCTGAATGCCTTCAGCAGCATTGACACGTGGCCGTCTCTTCAAAATGGCTCGGACCCGCAGGACGAATTGGCTGTTCAGTCGGCCGGCCAAGTGCTGCAGGCATTCTGTAAGATGCCACCTAATGTGCAGAAAGAGTTCGCGGAGTACCCTGGCATTGTGAAGCTCGGCCTTGAAAAGTATGCCGAGTCAGGTGACGCTAGCAGCACAGTAGAGTGGATTGTCAGCCAGATTCCGTCAATGCTGTTTAGGACTGATCGAACTGGGTACATTCCGATCGAAGCAGCACTGGAATCAGGCAATGGAGCTGCAGCGAGAATGATGCTGAATGAGGCTGAACGAGTTGGGTCGCTGGACAGACTGCTTGGATACAGAAATGCTCGGTATGGGCACACGTTGATGATGCTGGCAGTGCATCTGAACAGTCGCGACTTTGCTGACATATTTGAGCGACTCCTGAATTTCGACCCCACGTCGGTACATCGTTGCTACGATTTGGACGGATGTAATGTTTTTCACAGGTGCACAAAGTCAAAGTCTTGTACCTCATTGCAGATAATTTTTGGTCTTTTAATAAATCTTTCTAGTGTGTTTTTAAAAGATAAAATTCGCCACTTAAAGGATGCACTTGAAATGACTGACTCAAAGAAGTACACTCCATTACATTACATCGCGTTAGATGGGAATGTTGAAATGCTCGAGAGTCTTCAGCGATTCCTGCGTCATAAAAATATCAATATAAGCTTTGATGCCTGCTTTAAAGACAGCAGATTGTTGACTCCGTTGATGCTGGGCGTGCAGAATGGCCAGTTTGAGGTGTGCAAGTGGCTGCTTGAGAACGGGTCAGTTGATGTTCACTTCAAGCAGCACTCGACCTGTCTGACAGCTCTGCACTTTGCGGTGAGAGCGGGAAACCCTGAGCTGATTTCTCTGCTGATGAAGCATGGCGCTGATCCTGAGTATATCGACAGCGAGTGTGATGGTGTGGCTGACTACAAGACACCGCTGGGGATGGCACAGACGGAGGATATACCAAACAAGCAGGCTTGCATCAAAATATTGACGCGTTCATGACAACCTTTGTTCAAGGTTGCGTTCGTTCAAGACGCCTTCGTTCTAGGAACTTAATACACTCGTACTGTATTTCACAAAGCTAATGACATCTGGTAATTTTTGTTTGCTTTTTACGAGCTAATCGCTGCAAGAAAGTCTGTTAGACAATATACATTTGAGTCAAGAGAGCAACTGCACTGCATGCAACCCAAGAGTCTTAGCTCGGACTCTTGAGTGAGCAGTTTCTGGGCTCCATGAGTCCATGCTCAAGAGTTTGAGCATGATTTGAAGATTGGTTTGAATAAGACTTTGATTATGCTCAAAGTGAATGCTCATTTTTGTAACGTTTTGAAAGTGTAAGTAAGACTTAATAACTGCAGGTAAATTTTTGTTTAAAAACTCATTTCGCCTTCTCATTTTAAGCCTATAGTTACTCAATTTGAGATTTTACTATTGAGCCACTGTACACCTAAATCATATATGTACACTGCCTTTTGTTAAGGATCCTTTCCCTTTTACTAATTACACAAGTACCACTAGAAATTACCGTTGTACAATGGTAAGGTAACTTCTAGCGGTCCTTGTAATTTCTCTGGAACAGTGTCTTTATTTATGAGTATATTATCTGCTATTTTATGAATTTCCATACAAATAATCCATATCTTGTATCGTAGCGAGTGTCCATTTAATGGATATTTACTTCGTTTTTGCTATTACTCTGCTTTCAGTTTGTTACTAGAGCGGTTTTCTGTCACTGAGTGGTAAAACCTTACTCTAAATGTTTATCCTACTACTTGCAAAAAGGTATCGTATCGCTTAATTTATTTCGTCAAATTAAATTACAAACTTGTTTGGGATATCAGGTCCTCTGTTATATATTGGGATTCACTTTTGCTTCACTTCCACTTGTGCTTGTTTACTTTTAAAAGAGTAGTTCGTAACTTCTAAAGTACATGTAAATTAGTTGATTCTTCACCAAAATCGCGACGGTTACCGGCAGTTTTGAAAATCGTAAAAAGTATGTGAGCTTCGTAGTTTCCATTCAAGCGCGCCAGTGTGACGCCTCATATATAAGTCTTCTAAGTGTGACTTTAAAATGCAGTGGTAGATTATTGATAATAATGGGTATTAGCCAGGTACGTGGTTCAATTAGGATCAGTCCTGTGTAATGTTACATGTAATATTTTTATTGTTTTATCGATAAATAATTTAACTAGCTTAGCAATTTTCAACCCTTCGTTTTCAGCGAAATGATGAATCAAAATTGACTGAGGCCACGGAAGAGATAAATGACAAAAGTATCACTAATACCTGCCAGCCGTTAAACTAACTCCTTATAAATCCGTTAAATGTCAACTGAAGATCATTCTAATGAACCGTTTCTTCAGGCTCCAGCTGACGATGCAGCTTTGGAGGCTCTAAACAGTATCGAATCTTGGCCGTCTCTTCGGGGTCATTCTTACAAACAAAATGAAATATCGGTTGTTTCACCTGGGAGTGAAGTGAATACTTTTAGAAAATTGCTTACTTCTGTTCAAGAAGAGCTCGCCCAGTACCCGGGAATGGCGCAGCAGGCGTTCAGAAAGTACGCAGAGTCTGGCGATCCGAGACGCACAGTGAAGTGGTTTATCTATTGGATTCCTGAAATGCTGTTTAGAACGGATCAAAGCGGTTACATTCCCATTGAGGCGGCATTTGCGTCGGGCAATGGACCTGCTGCAAGAGTGATGCTGGACATTGCAAAGCATGCGGGTACACTGCAACGGCTGCTTGCTTACAGAAATCAATTATATGGACACTCTTTGATTATGCTTGCAGTGAAGCTGAACAGTCGAGATTGCGAGGACATCCTTCTAAAATTGATTGAATTCGATCCAGCAGGGCTGCATAGAATCTGCGACAATGAGGGTAGAAATGTGCTTCATAGGTGCACAGAGTTCGACTACTGTGAATCCTTTCGGATGATTCTAACCATTTTGAAGAGATTCCCTAGCGTGCACAAGGATCGAATCGCTACTGAAGCAAAGGCAGCGCTGGAGGTAGCGGACAATCGGGAGAAAACACCTATTCACTATATTTCTTCCTCAGGAAATATAGCAATGTTAACAGATCTTGATATATTTCTGACACATGCAAATCGTACTGAACTTTGATGCTTGCCACCAAAGCAGCTCGGCTTTCACTCCACTAATGCTGGCTGTGCAGAAGGGCCAGTTTGGGGTGTGCAAGTGGCTGCTTGAGAACGGGTCAGTCGATGTTAACTACAAGCAGCACTCGACATGTCTGACAGCTCTGCACTTTGCGGTGAGAGCGGGAAACCCTGAGCTGATTTCTCTGCTGATGGAACACAACGCAGATCCTGGGTTTTGTGACAGCGAGTGCGATCTTCTCTGTTGCTACAAGACACCGCTTGTTATGGCAGAGACGGAGGACGTCCCAAATAAGCTGGCCTGTGTCAAGAGCTTAAGAACTTCTGATATATAATGAGAAATGTATGTATAAGGCTCATACATTTAGCTACGCAATTTGTTTCAGTTAAGGAGCTTACTTTTATATAACCTGCTGATTCAATTTGTACGAGCAAACCGGATTTTTGTTTGTAAAAATGTCGTCCTTATGTATGCGGTGTTGACAGTGCATTGTTTATACGAGCAAGAGTTTCGTGTCCCGAGATTGCTAGAATAGCTTACAGCTGAGACTGCTGAGTAGCTTTTCTATAATTTTTCAGCGGATTATTGCAGGAAAACAAAATTTATCCTGAATGCAACCCATCAAAAAATTCGCTGTACAACCTAACAACATAGTCTGTGTATGTTATAAAGTGCTACTAATGTGCCTTTGATTGAAATTGAAAATATTTAACATTCTTAAGTTATTAATCCCATTTGGTTTTACTCCTCTAAGAATAATTTCTCCTTTCTTTTTAGGTACACACCTTTAATCCCTTTCAAAGTTGCTCAAATAACATTTTTGTCTAATTCGTTGAATTCCCAATTCCAAAAACTTATTAATACGAGTCAGTTTTTAAACTGAAACGTATGCAGGCGTGTGATTATACGGTGCTTTATGAATATATCGTTCACATGATATCAAAGTAGCTTGTGCGAACTGTCTCTCTGCAATAATACTTTCCTTCAGTTTCTAAAAAACTTCGTTTTCAAGTTAAGAAAAAGCAGCGATGGTTCATAAAATATTGTTCACACTGCGATCAAACGAGTCATAAAAAATCGTAGTTACAGACTGTGTGAGCTCTCAAAATCAAGTGAAACGAATTCTTCACATTTCAGCGCTGAAATCGCCATGATCTCCAATTGAAAAATCTGACAAATAGATTTCATCTAAAACGGCTTTCGGAATTAACAGCTACAAATTCTCTTGCATGTCGGCAGATAAGTCAGACCGACCTTTTTTCGACTTTTCCTCTCTAGAAGCTCTTGATGTCTTCAGCAGCATCGACTCGTGGCCTTCTCAGCAAGGCGACTCGGGACCTCAGGATAAACTGTCTGATCAATCAGCTGGCCAAGTGCTGCAGGCATTCTGTAAGATGCCACCTAACATATAAAAAGAGTTCGCGGAGTACCCTGGCATTGTGAAGCTCGGCCTTGAAAAGTATGCCGAGTCAGGTGACGCTAGCAGCACAGTAGAGTGGATTGTCAGCCAGATTCCGTCAATGCTGTTTAGGCCAGATCGAACTGGATACATTCCGATCGAAGCAGCACTGGAATCAGGCAATGGAGCTGCAGCGAAAATGATGCTGAATGAGGCTGAACGAGTTGGGTCGCTGGACAGACTGCTTGGATACAGAAATCCTCGGTATGGGCACACGTTGATGATGCTAGCTGTGCATCTGAACAGTCGCGACTTTGCTGACATATTTGAGCGACTCCTGAATTTCGATCGGACTATAATTTATCGCTGCTTCGACAATGAAGGCAAAAGTGTGTTTCACAGGTGCACGGAGCTCAGATTTGATGAGTCCCTTGATATAATTTTTTCCGTGATGAAGAATCGTATTCAAAGAAATTCCCAACAAATAGACTTGTCTCAAATTAAAGAAGCATTCGAAATGACTGATAGGAAGAAGTACACACCGCTTCATTATATTTCATCTGCTGGAAAGGTTGAAATGCTTGCTAGCCTGCATAATTTCTGTCGTAATGCCAAGCCACAATTGCAGCTAAATTTTGATGCGTGTTTTAAAAGCAGCAACTTATTGACTCCGTTGATGCTGGGCGTGCAGAAGGGCCAGTTTGAGGTGTGCAAGTGGCTGCTTGAGAACGGGTCAGTTGATGTTCACTTCAAGCAGCACTCGACCTGTCTGACCGCTCTGCACTTTGCGGTGAGAGCGGGAAACCCTGAGCTGATTTCTCTGCTGATGAAGCATGGCGCGAATCCTAAATTTCGTGACAGCGAATGTGAGGGTCTGGATGGCTACAAGACACCGCTTGATATGGCTGTGACGGAAGAAATTCCCAACAAGGAGGCCTGTCTTCGGTGTTTAAGAAGGCTTTAGCTTTTTTAGAAATTCTTGTTACTATAATGTTTTTAATGTTGCATCTAGTAATTATATTATCTGTGCTTTTGTAAAAAAAAGCCTTCAGTAGTCAGCTCATGAAATAATTGGAACCTCTTCAGCTTATTGACTAAGAATTTTTTATCTGAACAGTAATTCGCCATTTAGACGTATCTCCGAGTATCAACTATATTGTAACTACTAATAATTGTCGACAAAGGGGATGTGAATTTGAGAGTCAGAATGGAGCCCGAAACATTGGGTCCCGATTTCTCTACGCCAATCTCTTCATTTGGAGCTTCAAGTG
The DNA here is from genome assembly GCA_002269645.1 of Macrostomum lignano. Classification (NCBI taxonomy): domain Eukaryota; kingdom Metazoa; phylum Platyhelminthes; family Macrostomidae; genus Macrostomum; species Macrostomum lignano. Next base: position 96,343 of record NIVC01001350.1, read on the forward strand.
CTTAAATGACGAGATGACCATGATTAACGCTCTTTGTCGAGTTTCCCCACCTTGATGGAGACATAAATAGCGTCAAAGGGGGCCGGTTTGTATCACACATTTTAGACAGACGATTTCTACCTCGTCGAAGTGGAGTTTAACCGACGTTCCGAGACGGAGGGTGGTGAACATCATTTTCGCACTTTTATATCGTGAAATCCCCATTTATCCCCTTTCTCCCCATAGAGATTCCCAGATTCTAAAGTGGTCGGTTTTTGGCATAACGGGAGCTATTTGGCTCCGAATGAAGGGATTGGCGTGGAGAAATCGGGACCCAGTGTTTCGGGTTCCATTTTGACTCATGAGTTCACATCATCTTTCCTTTCTTTGATTTAGGTGTAAGTTAGTCTCTTAAGAATTGTCTGTATGCTTTGAAAACGTTTAAGTGCCTCCGTGCTCATTAAAACATTTGAACCTTGTAATTTTTATTTGCCAGATTGCACTTCGTATTTTGTTTTTTTCGTGGCTTTCATTCGCCAAAAAAGCGTCTCAAAGCACGGTTTGAGCTGCATGGCATGAAAATCTGTCACAGTCCGTCATGCTTTCTGACCTAGCAGCTGTAAAATGTGTTCAACTGTCTATCAAACCTGTGTTCTGTCTTCCGATAAAACATTGAAGCACTAAGTTATTAGTAATTAATTTGGGTAACGCTAATAAGTGTGTATTATATAGAAAATAATAGTCACGAGCTTTCGATACGCTTTGAATTTAAAAACAATAATTGGTCGTATTGACAGAAAAGTTTGAATTATTTGGTATTGTTTATATTTAAGTATGCCTTTTGACAAAAAATACCAAATAACAAAGCCAGATAAAGGCGCGATTGGGTTGAGAGTTAACGCTATTAGCTTAATGTGACTATGGGAACTTCCAGCGATCGTGTGGCGCGGTAGCACCTGAATCCTAGGCGAACTCAGATTAATGCAAATTGAGTTTGAATCCAACTTCTAATGAGCTAATCAATGTATATATAGTCGTAGTGACCTACGCAGATATATGAAGTTACTATCGATCTATCAAGTCAAATGTATGGAGTGCAATAGGCAACGGCCACTCGCTCTGAGCTCCGCACGACGCACGCTTGGAAAGAAACCCGATTCAATAAATTGTATTTTATATAAAACGCAACCCTTAATTAGTAAAACAAATGTCAGCCAAGTTGCTACGCTACTTGCAAACTTTTCTTAAGCAACGCAAGAAGATGTTAAATTACATATTTTAATAGATGCTCCAAAGATTACAGAAAGCAATAAGTGATTAACCCTCAAATAGGATAACGACCAAAGTGACACCGTCACAGCCTCCTCTTGCTTCTATGCTGGTGTATTACTTAATTAACCCTCTAAATTAAAACTTCATTTTTTGTTTTGCTCACAGAAAATTCAAGGAGTACTACTAATCCGGGAATTTCTGAACTTCTATGGGATGTGATGCCGATTTTTAAAATGCTAAGTAGCTAGTCTAATCCTCTGGCTGAACAAGTCAGTAGAAATATCAGCGAATTCATGTAGATAAATGCTTGGATCATTTTGTTTATTAAATTGTAATAGAGATGCGTATTTTCTGCGCTCTTGGTATTGTAAGTGCTGAGGAATCTATAGCTACCGCATGCAACTGTTGATAAAAAAGTAGCTTGGGTAAGTATACATGTATCTTTGTTCTTTGCTCTTCATTCAGTTTAATATTCCATTTTCAGCGAAAACTACCCTATCGCGGTTACTGGAGGCTTTTAATGAACGACAAAAGACCGTCAGGGAAGCGAAAGCTCAGCGATGCCGCACTAGTATCGTTGTCATCTTCATCATCAACTTCACCTGCAGAGCTTGCCGAGCCAGCCATCAAGACTTCCAAGCCGGCTATGACTGCTGCGACGGTTGCCAGCAAAGGCCCAGTTCAGTTTGGCTGGCAGAACGGGCTGAAGTCAGCCATGCAGGCGGACGGACAAGCGCTGTTCTCGGACGATGTCTGCGTTATAATAGCAGACAAATATCCGAAGGTAATTTTCTTATTGTTTAGTTTTATATTAGTAAATAATAATAACTAGCATTGGAATTGGCAAGGTATATATCTTTTTGCAAGCCATTTGATGTTGAGAGCAAGCGATTTAATAATCAGTGGGGAAACCCAGGGCTAAATGATAGATTTCTCAGTACCATGGGCTTTGGAGCAACCAATTTAATAATCCGAGCACCCATTTAGTCATTTCCAGTGCTACTTGTGTCGCATTGGCTGCAAATAGACGCTCGAATTCAACATGGTAGAAGACGAGGAAGCCAGCGAGCTTTTTGAAGAAGACGGAGAAGCTTTGTCACTTCTGAGGAGAGCAAAATCATGCAGCACCGTGGCTCCACTGTTGACGCCTTCAGATTATTGACCGAGTTGAGCAGCTCCTCGATGAACACCTGTAATAGGTTGGCAGTCGGTGTTTGGCTCACGATCTTATGGTGAACCAGGCCAAGATCCGGTGAAACCTCCTGGATGATTTTCATCAACATAGATCAGATGACATTCTAAAGTCAGATCAGTCAGCCACTGTGCCAATTCCTGCCTCCGTGCTATGTTCTCTGGCAAGTTCCACACCACCGGCATGTCCGCATCTCTTCCCAGGCACTTCAGAGTGATTAACTGCTTGTCTAGGCTTTTGCTTATTGTGGCTTCCCTCGAGACCATGGTGTTCTGCAAATTTCTTAGCGTCAACAGTGAAGCCATGGTGCTGCATGATCTTGCTCTTCTAGCGCTTCATCAGCAGTGACAAAGCTTTCTCCGTCTTCTACTACAGTGTATGTTGAATGCATCCAGCCAATGCGGCACAAGTAACACTGGAAATGACTAACTAGGTGCTCGGATTATTAAATTGGTTGCTCCAAAGCCCATGGTTTGGACCATTGAGTACTGAGAAATCCATCATTTAGCGCTGGGTTTCCCCACTGATTATTAAATTGCTTGCTCGTAGTATTAAATGGCGTGCAAAAAGTTATATTAACCGCATATTAAACGCTTCTCACGCTTATTTAGTCACCACCAAGACGTCATCGGGATGATGCCTGATTGTTTGAGAGGCCAGTTGATGATGTCAATGAGTTGAGCTTTGCCAAATAACGAGGTTTGAGCAGTGAACTCGGCAACAGGGTGTCCATAGTCACCTGGTGCCATCTGTTGAATGTCCGCAAGCTCTGCCTGGGTAAAACCTGTTGGTCGCGAAAGTCCTAGATAATGCAGACACATAGTGTAGTCGACGTGATGATGAAATTTGGAGGCTTGACAAAGCCGCAGTGGGGCGCAGAGCTGATTGGTGCATTGAGATCTACTGAATCTGCTCTTGTTTGAGGTGTTCAACAAAAATTTAAGCCGTTTTCTTGAACTTTGCGTGCCTGGTTTGCTTCGTTTTGGCGCAGCAAAAAATTGTCTCCACAATTCTCTCGTGGTACAAAATTTTAAACGCTCAAATTTTCACCTTGTCGGAACTCGTAAAATTTCTAGCTAGCAAGTGACAATTTTTAGATAGCAGGAGTGACAATTTCTAGATAGTACGAGTGACAATTTCTAGATAGCAGGAGTGACAATTTCTAGCTAGCGAAAGTGACAATTTCTAGATAGCAGGAGTGACAATTTCTAGATAGCAGGAGTGACAATTTCTAGATAGCAGGAGTGACAATTTCTAGCTAGCGAAAGTGACAATTTCTAGATAGCAGGAGTGACAATTTCTAGATAGCAGGAGTGACAATTTCTAGATAGCAGGAGTGACAATTTCTAGATAGCAGGAGTGACAATTTCTAGATAGCAGGAGTGACAATTTCTAGCTAAAGTGAGTGTGTGGCGCTAAAAGTGCCTGTGGCGCTAAAGTGACTGTGGCGCTAAAATGGTGGGGGGGAGTGTCTGTGGCCTAAAATATGGAGGCGACATGCCGTGCTTGTCCCCCTAAACCTTGTGCCCGTCGTGGAAATGACCTAATACTTGGCGCAAAATGAGTGCCTGCGGCGCTAAAATGAGTGTCTGTGGCGCTAAAATGAGTGCCTGTGGCGCTAAAGTGAGTGTCTGTGGCGCTAAAATGAGTGCCTGTGGCGCTAAAGTGAGTGTCTGTGGCGCTAAAATGAGTGCCTGTGGCGCTAAAATGAGTTGTGGCGCTAAAATGCCTGGGCGCTAAAATGAGTTCCTGCGGCTGCCTGCGCGCTAAAATGAGTGCCTGCGGTGCCAAAATGAGAGCCTGCGGCGCTAAATTGAGTGCCTGCGGTGTATGTATAAATGAGCGCTGACAACACCGATTCTCAAAATAATGTACATGTACAAATTTAGTCATGCAAGATAAATAAAAGTAAGAATCAACATAAATTGTATTTATTTAGTTTTATTGCCGATGCATTTCGTTCATTTGCATGAGGACATCGTCAGGGTCTTTTTATTTAAGAAACAATTTGAACGAATTTTCAGTATATAAGAAGATAGTTGAGAGTAACAAGAGTAATTTAATTGAGTTTTTAATTGATGGTTTAAAACTTGTACATTTTAGTCAATTTTTTTATACAGTATTGATTGGGCTGTTTGGTCTTAATGTACAGGGCTTCTAATAGGCAGAGCATGTAATCTCTATTACAAAAATCAATAGTCTTTATCATTTCGTGTGGTTCAGCCTCACAACAAGATCTGCAGGTTAGCAGGTGTTCATTAATAGCAGAGTTTTTTAGCTAGTGCTCTCTGACCCTCGTGTATAAGTGTCGTTTAGTTTTTCCTATGTAGGAGATGCTCTGGTCCTCAGAGCAAACAAATTTATACACGACACCAGCCGCGAGAGGACGTAGAACACTGGATTTCAACTTGCAGACGAACTTAGCAATCTTTTCGGTGCGAAACACAACACGGATTTGAGTGTTTAAGTCTTTACGGAGCAGCTTTTCTAACTTCTTTTTAAACTCTATAGAACAAACACCAAAGTAAGGCAAAGTGATCAAGGGACATTCAGAGGTGGAATCACAAACTTTCATCCGAGTAGGTTCAGTCAGTTTGTCATTGAGAAAAGAGTTGACAATTTTCATCACAAAGTTCTTAGGATAGCCATTGTAGCTGAGCAGATTGGTGAGGATTTCAACTTCGTTGTGGAAAAGTCTCCAAGAGCTGCAAGTGGAAAAAGCCCGGTGAAGAAAGCATCGAATCAATCCGGTTTTCCATTGTCTAGGGCACAAGGCGTCAAACCTAAGCATAAGTCATGCAAGTGTATATGCTGAATTCTTGGCTTTGTCCTCTCACCATAAAATCCATGGCGACGCGAGTGAAAATTTAATTTTCTCGTGAAAACGAACCCCAAAAGATGCTTCGACCATCCAACTCTCTCCGCTTCACTTGTGTTTTCAGGCTCGTCATCACTACCTGGTGCTGCCCAAGCGGCAAATTGATTCGCTGGCACAGCTGCAACGCTCGGATGCGTCAATGCTGAAGCGCATGCTCGCTGCGGCTGAGAGTTTCATTGCCGGTAAGCCGAACTCGCAGTGCTAGCTGTTCTCTGTTTTTGTTTGTAATTACAGCTCTAACAACAACGGTATGCTTTTCTGTGTATTTTCCACACCGCTGCATGGCCATTTCAGAAAATAATCTGCTGCCAAAAGGCTTTCGTTTCGGATTTCATGCGGTCCCAAGTATGAGGTGAGAGCTGGGGGGGGGGGGTTAAGCATCAGAATCAGAGTACCTGCTGGCATCTCCTCTGTCCAAATTAGGATTTAAACTTCACTCAAACAGTACAAAATCAAAACAAATTTGTTTTCTTTAATAGTTTTATTCGTGAATTGTTCTTGTCCATCTTCTTTATTCATATTTGTAACACAAAAATAAGCCTAGGGTGCGTGATTAATTCGCAACTTTAAATGGTCTCTGCAATCGAAGAGGAGAAGCTCTTTTTAAAGCAGTAGAAAGATGAATGGTGTTATCAACATTTCCGAGCCGTTTTCGACTACATTAGTCATCTTCAGGGCGATTGACAGTTTCTTTAAGTTTTATGTAATTAATTAGGCTTAAACAAAAAAATAACTTTCAATTAGCAAAGGATTGGCTGTACATTCGAAGTGTGCATGTCAGGGACGGGCAGAAAAGTCCGGTAGGTGGCCAAGTGAGTTCTCACCGACCTGTAGAATATCTGAATCTTCTAATTTATCTTGCTCTAACACCCGCAGCCAGCTTCACATGCACGTCATCAGCCAGGACTTTGTGTCAACCTGTCTGAAGACCAAGAAGCACTGGCTGTCATTCACTACAGAATTTTTCTTAGACTGTAGTCTGCTGCTACAGCTGCTGGAATCCGCGGACAGCAGTCAGGTGGCTTCAACTGTGGAGGAGCCGCGGCAGCATCGTCAGCAGCACTTGATCAGCAGCGGTCGACTCGGCATTCGCGGCAGCGGTCACTCGGCCAGTTTGGCCATAGACAGGGCCTGGTTCTCCAGCCTGAGCAAGGCTGGCGAGCTCAAGTGCAACCAGTGCGCCCGTGTGGCCAAAAACATGCCCGACTTGAAGGCGCACTTGGCTGGGCACGAGAGGACGTGATTCGGGCGATGATTTGCATGCATCAGAAAGGTGGACTGCTGATATAGAAGTCAGTCCAAATTATTTTTATCTCATACTGTACAATTTGTCACTAGCTGTAGTAGCTCCTATACAGTGCAGTCCAAAACGCGCTTTGGAATTCGAATACCGAAGGCTAGTATAGCTGGTTAGTAACATGAACCAAGCTTTTGTCAGAAATTTCCTAATTCCCAATATGAAACTCATGTACAAGTACATACATGGCTTCTTAATAGCCTAGAGCTTTCGATTTATACATGCAGATAAAATTAATAAAAAATCCCTTTGCTCTTATTTAGACGTTTGCATTTTAACTTGTCTTGTTAACAAGCCCCGAATTAATTCTTTATCTATCTTGTTAATTCTTTAACAAGACAAGTGCGCTTCTTACACTAAGTAGTTCCTGAGTTGTCCATTGTTCGTATCAGATGGATTTAAAACCGGTTTTAGGTAAATTAATGCAATACGTACATGTGTCAGCGTAAAACACCCGGTCTTTTTTCGCGAAAGCTAGTTGCTCCGTTGCTCTGTCAGCTTGCAGTTTTTGCTGCAATCGTTTCTTTGCTGTAAAATTCTTGTTTCAATTAACCAAATAAACGGAATTTCGCATTGGGCTTGCATTTTTTATCACACAACAGCACAAAATCTGTGTGCGAAATATTCACGCGTCTTCATGTACATGCAATGTAATGTCTTGTATTTTAAACACTGATCATCAATTTAAATTTTCTTGTTTTAGCATAAACGTGTTATGATACGCGGGGCGGATCCGGTATTTTTTGGGGGGTTCAACTGATCCCCTAGCTCTTTAGCTGTGAGAAAATTTAAAACGTGTTTCAAAACATGTTTTACTTTTTTGCTACGAACTAGATTTATGCTAATTTATAATTGAGACTTGGGATTTTCCGGTTCCCCAGCGCGCCATGATCCCTAAATTTTTTCAGTAGATTGAGCAAATCATCATGATTGATTTTTGGATGGGTAGCCTGAGCCTGGCACTACGGTTGATAAAGTATTTGGAAAGCATCTAAATTAACGAGATAAATTTCCGTTAGTTTTCTAAGAAAAGCTCTAAATGGCGTACAATCGAAATGCTTTAGTAGCGCAAATTTCCAGCGAGCGCAACCACTGAGCCCTGACCTGAGCTATTTAAGTAAATTTTAGGACGATAAACGTTGTAGAGATTGCTGGTTGGAAGACCTCAATTGTATTGAAAACTGCATTATAAAGTTTTTTGATATTTCTTTACTTTAGTTTAGTCGCCGAGCGGTTTCGCACTCTAGTCTAATTCTAAATATTGTGTAAAATTATAATAATTATATATAATTATAACTTTGCAAGCTTTAAAAGCACACTAAACAATAAGCATAGGCTTAATATACTAAAATGAGTGATGACAATGAACAAAACCTTCTCAACTATAAGCTACAGTTGCAACAGGTAAAAATTTTGCATTGGCCATTACATTATTAGGCATTAAGATTATAGAATTTTAATTGGGACTTGATAATGGCCTAGCTATACTAGGCCTATTTTATACTTCTTAACCTTGTCCTTAAGCCTCTAGACTATACAGTATACAGCTTATATGCTTTAATTATTTGAGCCAGTGAAGCATTTTTTTATTTATTTAATTTTTTTTATTAGTGGCAGGGGGGTTGTGTGCACCCTGGTGCACTTTAAGCAACATAGGCACACAACTGGTAAGAGGCATTACTGCCCATTCCGTGGACTCCCTTGAGCAAGAATACAAGTGCGCGGATATGTACACAGGGTTTATGGAATTTTCGTCAACATTTTTTTCGTTAACTTGGTTGACGAATGTTCCAAATCTTCCACTGCCTGTTGACAAAAGTTCCACAGCCAGACTGAAGGCATCGGAGAACTGCCTTTGTGCACAATTTATTGCGTACGCTATATTGCATATTCAACATGTGTTGATTGCCATTACGCAATGTTGTTGTGCGTTACAATCTGAGCATGAACTAGCTAGCAGATGTACATGACTCACGAGTTGGTACATAAACAGTAAAAAGTAAAATGTGGTGCGACTGGCAGGTTGAATTCCCGCCAAGTAATTATTGGACAATAAAGTTTAATAAATTTACTTAATACATATCATATAAGTTAAAGTGGCACCCAGTTGACAAAAATTCCACATTTCTTATTGGTAGTTGACAAAGATTCCATTGTTCCTATTGGCAGTTGACGAACATTCCAACTACCAATGAATTTTCATCAACTCTCAGTTGACGAAAAAAGTTGACGAAAATTCTAGGATCTTGTACATAGGCATACACTCACACAGAGGAGTATACAGCAGCCCTAACTTTATTTGATCGCTAGGTATCTTCACTGCGCCTTGGGGGGTTGGCTCTCAAGGCCGTTAATTGCACGAGCAAAGCCAAGCCAAGATTCCAATTCAGCTCCAAGTTAATGTGACTGCACTTGGAATCGAGCCTGGGTCACTGGCACACCAGAGCAGCTACACTACTGCTGGGCTATGCCCTCCAAACTTCATTTATTTAATAGTTTACTTTTTTATTCTTTGATAAGTAAGACAATTTGGCAGTTTTCCTCTTTTGTTTATTGATTTTTTCATTTGAAATAAAACAATTTTGACATGAAGTTATTGAACATAATAAAAGTAAAGCCTTGCAACTTTCCTAATACTCAAAAAAACTTGGAGCAACTTAGAACTCAGAACAACTGTCTATATAGCCTATAGTTAAAACTAAAATATAAGGCTTAAATTGAGGGAGAAATAGAATTTTAAGTAAACAACTTCAGAGTTTCAATTTTAAATTTTAGCGTAACTCATATAGTTCAGCTTGGCTACCAGTCACTTTGGGCTTGGCAACAAGATATTTTGGCAATATACATTTTGGCGACAAGGCATTTCGGTGACAGTCAGTCACTTTGGCAACAATGTTAGGCCATTTTGGAAAATTCTCTGGTATAACTAATTTATGGACTTGGACTTGGACTTAGACTTGGAGTAATGTAGGCCCTAATCTTGATATTTGCTAATTTCTGGAATGGACTACCCATTTTATGTACTTAAAGCAAACTGGAAATTTAATGTATTAAAATCAATGATAAAAGTTCTAAATTGGACATTGGTTCGGTTCCAACTCTGTATAATATAATCTATTCATAGACATAGTCCAACAGTCTAGAAGTCCTCAAAATATATCAATTTAACAAAATAAAGAAGCAGCTACTGCTTGATACTTTAATGGTCAGATTACTTTATAGCTTCTTTATTATATTGTATTTTATAATGACTTTTATTGAATTTAAAATTGATACATTTTTCAACTGTTTTAACGAAGTATTTAACAAAGTACATGGTCATGGCTTATTTATATATTAAATAAGCTTATTTATATAGTCCATTTTACCCTTGGAATAAATGAAAAAATATATTAAAAACTTATTCTTTGCCTCATATTCATATGCAGCTTTTGCTGAAATGTCTCACTCTTTCTTTGTCCCCAATTTGACAATTACTGTTGCCAAAAAATTCATTTGTCCTAAAATTGTTGCCAAAGTGACTAGTAGCCATTCAGCTCAAGTCAGTTAGAAGAGATATGCACAATCCAGAAAAGGATAGGCTTTATTACCAAAAACATTCTAAGAATATATCTTATACTATTACTATTATACTATTATTATACTATTATACTACTACTATTATACTATTATAATATAAACTCTTTGAAATGCCATAGGCATAAGAACAATTTGAAAAGTGAAAGGCTATAACCCATTATCCCTTATTGCAGTGCATAGCTTAGGTGCATCAGATGTCTGCCTTAACTGCATTATAATAATATAATAGATACTAGATAGGGGGAGAGTGCTTTGTGCTTTTTAGCCTCCTATTTCTTTGCCATGCTGCATTGCATCTCCTACTGCTTTGCCATGCTGTGCCACACCTATCACCTCTTGTTGCCTCACTATGCTATGCCATGCCAAGCAATGCCAAGAGTAAAAAATAAGCAAAAAGTTTATTTTTTGTATTTAAAACATGGAGAGACCAGATACTATTATTGCCATGGCCTTATTGTCCCCCTGTTCCTATGCCTATGCAAGATACAACTCAAACAAAGCTTGACTTTTACTATGTATAGCTCATAAATTTTCTTTATAGTGTGCCCATGTCTTTTCAATGAGGTTTATATATATATATATTTATATATATATATATATATATATCCATATAGTTGGATCTTGAAGATTGATAAAGGCAAGCTAATGGTTGACAATATTATGATTCTGAAGCTATATATATGCTTGCTATCTATCAGTTACCTAGAGAGTATATTAAGCATAACTGTTGGTTTGCAATAAGATGGTAAGTTATTATCTAGTTAACTACTATGTCTTGAGATATTGCTGTGGTAGTGAGCTCCCACATAGTAAAATGAAGGTTGCATAGCTCAAATATAGGATGCATTTCCCCAGGAGGTACAATAAATATTGGTGCTGCTAGGTATTGCAATTAAAGAGCTTAGCTTAATTGATTTAGAAGTGGGCTTAGGTATAGAAGCTATTTACTCTTATCATTCCCAATCCTTTTTGAGCCTTACAGTTTTGACCATAAACAGTTGTAATAAGTTCATGTCAATTCTGCCTTATTTTTGGCACAGTTTTGAACATCTCATTTTTCTGGGTATTAGAAAGGTCTTGTTGGCCTATTTTTATCATTTTCCAACATTTAATGTCCCCGCCTGGCTGTCGTAATCCGGTTTTCATCTGGCCTCGTCCGGTTTAACCCATTTTAGGGGGGTGTTTCCGGACCAAAAAGATGTTGATCCGGTTTTGATCCGGTTTTTGTTTCCGGACCAAAAACTGGGCCGAAATCTGGAGTAAAGCTGGATGAAAGAGTTCTCTTTGTGACTCTTTTCATCTGGTTTTTTATCCGGTTGACTCGTCGATTAAACTCGAACAATCAGCCAGATTGAAAACCGGATGAAAACCGGAAGAAAGCATACTTTGGTCCAGAATTTCGTCCAGTTTTACATCCATCCATTGACCCGCCAAAAGCCGGATAAAGACCGATGCACGAAACGGAAGAAGTCCGGATGAAATACCGAGTTCAGAAAGGGGACTTGGATTTTTTATGAGTATGTAATTTGCAAGACCGTGTTGAGTTGTTATTAGGTAAAGAAATATGTAATGAGTGACCAGTGTGACCACTGCTGTGTTATTTGTGTTTTTCTGTGCTTTTTGAAAATAGCTGTGTTATTGTGTTTTTTAAGAAGTCATCCCTTTTCTGTGTTAAACTTAAATAAACAGCCCAATTTAGCTTTTTCTTGTGTTTTTATATTTTCTACCTGGGTGGAAAGCAACTGGCAGTAGCAAGGAAGGCCACTAGCCCAGACAAATAAGGGGTAATACCATTTCAATCTATCCCTACAACGTATGATTGATGATGATGTCGATTTAAGATGAAAATGTGCTGCTTGAATTAGCTGGAATGAATTAAAACGAGAATTGCTATTTGGACAATAAGTAAGCATTGGCAAAATTGCTATAGTGAATGTTTTTCACTTTTTCTTCATTTAAGTAGCTGCTGTGTTTTGGTCTATTGGTCACGAATCAAATATGTAGCGCCTAGGGGTCTTAAGAGCATGTGCTCGATTAGACAGTAGCATATCATGAGGACAAAAATTCCTCAAAAATTCTGCAGTATGTAAAGTGCACGATGTACCCATCGCCTGCAATCTGTACATCATGGTGGGTGTTTTAGAACAGTAACGTTACTTAACGTTACTAACGTGTACAGTAATCACTGTTCTGCAGATAGGTAATATCGCCCTCTGGTCTGCATTTCTGGTTTTCTGTTGACACTTTCTGTTTCACTCCCAGTATGGAAAAATGTATATGTCGCTATTTTTTCTGTTGTCCCCAATTTTATAAGCGAGTTTTTTTTCTGCGCCTGTTTCTTCGTATAGCTGGAAGTTTTTCTTCTGTGAAATTTCTAGTTTTTCTGCCTGGTACTAATTTGTAGCCGTCCAAAAGACTGTGTCGTCTCATTCTCCATTTCTCCTGATTTGTCCACCCAATGTGAAGTTTTGCCATTCTATTTTTGACTCAAGCATGTCTTGTGTATTTGCATTTTTAGCGACATGCAACTTTAACAATTATCTTCAGTTTCAATATATTCAGCTTCCACTACTCTATCCAGCACAGTGAATTAGAGGTTGGCCACCCTCTGTGCAAGTGCAATATACCTTGCTTTCTTTGAGGTGTTTTCAGCAATTTGTTTTCTTACGTTTTCAAAAGATTTCGTCTTGTTGTCAACCTTACTTGGTTCTTTAACATGTCATCTGCTTTACCATCCGGTAGACATGTGCATACATTTGATCTGGCATTCATCCGGAATCTTGTCCGGTTTCTCATCTGGTGGAGGCGTGCATACATTTGATCTGGCATTCATCCGGAATTTTGTCCGGTTTCTCATCCAGTGGAGGCGTGCATACATTTGATCCGGCATTCATCCGGAATTTCGTCCGGTTTCTCATCCGGTGGAGGCGTGCATACATTTGATCCGGCATTCATCCGGAATTTGCTCCGCCCTGTTCTCCGCGGCTTTCCGGATAGCTTCCCGGATGAATTTCCGGACTAATGTTGGTTGAACACCCGGATGAAAGGTCAAATATGCATGTTTTCATCCAGTTTGTAAACTTTTCATCTGGCTCTCATCCGGTTTTTAAATGGGACATTTGTATTACGTACCGGATGAAATTCCGGATGTCGCTCCGGATGAAAACCGGATTACGACAGCCAGGCGGGTCAATGTCACAATTGTTTTCAAAAAAATAATTTAACTCTTAAAAAGTGTACAGGAATTTAGTAATTGAAATAAGAGAAACTACAAAATTAACATTAATATTAAATGCAAAGTCATTTCATACATATTAAAATTAAAATTTACATAGAGTAGGCATATCTCAAAAGGTTAGCTAGTCAAACTATGAGGATCCAATAAATCTCAATATTGGGCAACTATATTGTTATGTCTTCTTCTCCGACGTGGAGCTGCTACATTTAAGTAAGAAGACAATGGTTCGCTTAAGCAGTTCGAGCTATCGTTTTGCTCCGGTTGATACAAACTCCTCTTGGGATTAATCTTGTAACTACTTTATTATAAAATAATGGGTTGTGCCCTAGACAACAAAACATTGGGCTGGGCATACTCTGTGTCTTCTCTGCTAATATACAACATTCCCCCTTTTGTCAATAAAACGTTGCATTGTCAGTTATCCGGAATTATTCACTGTATTGCAACCAATCCGGTTTTCTCAATTTGCTTCTTGAAATTGCGCAGGGGCTGATGCCAGACCCATTGTTAGTCGCTCGTATTGGAACAAACCCAGATGTGTGTTAATTGTAGCGAACTTTTTGCACGAATCCTCCAGTTCCGGTTGTAAAAACGCTTGCGAAATATCCAATTTCGAGAAGACTCTTCCACCATTCAGAGTTGCGAAAATTTCTTCCGGTTTCGGCAGAGGGTACTTGTCAACCTCCAATTAAGGATTAACGGTTCTCTTGAAATCAGCGCAAATCCTTACGGATTTTCCATCGCGCTTCAAAACTGGGACAATCGGAGATGCAAAGTCTGATGCGCTCACTTTTTTTATTATGCCTTGAGCTTGCAAATTCGCCAGCTCCTCTTCAATGAGGCTTTTGATCACAAATGGCACCGGTCGACTCTTGCAAAACTTTGGAATAAAGTTTTCTTTCAACAGTATTCTGGCCTTTAACCCTTTGATAGTGCCAAGGCTTTCAGCAAACACTTGATCATACTTCTTCATTAATCGCTCGATAGGTGGAACCAACGTTGTTGTTTTCACATGGGCAAACTTGCTCCAGTCAGTTTTCAACAAAGAGAGCCAGTCCCGACCTAGAAGATTCACTCTGTCTCCCTTCACAACAAGCGCAGTTAGTTGATACTGTCTTTCCTGATAGTTAGTTACGGTAACATTAGCTTCGCCCAGAACTGGTATGAGATGATCTGTGTAACTTGACAGTCTAACATTAGATTTAGACCACCTTAAGCCAAGTTTCTTGCCAGTATTTTCGTTAATAAGGGTCTTGTCTGCGCCAGTATCCAGTTGGAAATTTACAAAATGCCCATTTATATTTAACTCGCACATATACGGTGCTGATCCACTAAAGCCAGCCATTCCTGTAGCAAACACAGTCCTGATCTCGGAATGCTTGTCTCGACCACTGCAGTCCGAACCCTCACTTTCTGACTCACTGTCGAAATTCCGTGCGTAATGCACCTTACCGGACTTCCCACGTTTTGAAGAGTTGAATCGCTTTGACCTGCCACTTCCAGACTCTTTTGCCTTGTCCTTTGTACGGCATGCATCTTTAAGATGTCCTACTCGGCCGCATTTGCTGCACGTTTTATTCCTATTTGGACAGCTCCTTGCCCAATGATCCTTCGCGTTACAGCGGAAACATCCATCTTGGGCGCGGCTCCTTTTCCCATGTTGCGCTGCAGTTGATTGCTTGTTAATTTCCTTCGAGAAATTGACACTATGACCGACTCCTGTGGCGGAGGTGATAGTCACGACTCCTCGCTCTGCTGCTTCCATCGCAGTCGCTAGCGTTAGTGCACCCGACAGGGTCAGTGTCTCTTCTTGTAGCAATCGCTGCTGGACGAGCCTGTTCCTGAGGCCAACGACGAACCTGTCTCTCAGTGCCTCCTCCAGGAACTTGTCAAAACCACACGTGGCTGCCAACCTCCGCAGACTTGCAACAAAGTCACTCACTGTTTCTCCTTCGAGTTGGACTCTGCTGTGGAAGTTGTACCGCTCGACGACAATCTTCGGCTTTGGGTTGAAGTGTTCCCTCAGCGTCTTTACTTGTTCGTCGTACGCCACATCCTTTGGCTTCTTAGGCGATAGCAGGTTGCGTAGCAATTGATAACAGTCATTACCAATCACTGTAATCAGATTTGCTCGCTTATGTGCCTCCTCGGTCACTTTGTTTACGACGAGAAACTGCTCGAGTCGTTCTTCATAAGCTTCCCATTGATCCGGTTTAGCCACGTCGAACTCTCCGATTTTTACACTCGTCGCCATTGTTATGTCTTCTTCTCCGACGTGGAGCTGCTACATTTAAGTAAGAAGACAATGGTTCGCTTAAGCGGTTCGAGCTATCGTTTTGCTCCGGTTGATACAAACTCCTCTTGGGATTCATCTTGTAACTACTTTATTATAAAATAATGGGTTGTGCACTAGACAACAAAACATTGGGCTGGGCATACTCTGTGTCTTCTCTGCTAATATACAACATATATAGTATTGGTATCTTAGTCTATCTATTGATAAAGCTTCTAGTCTTAGCATTGTATTAAACCATTGCAGTTACCTTATTGGGTATTAGTGCAATTCTTCAAATAGTAGAACATTGGCTAGGCTTATTAGTATTGTATCCAATTAAGTCTAATAAGCAAGTATTGTTCTAAGCTATAAAAGTCTCATTGCTACTCATTGCATATTTGTTAAAGTTAGTATATTAGGTTATAATAAGCTAATAAAGATGGTATGAGCTACTGGGCATCCTTGATGCTATGCTAGTGGTTATTAGGGCTGCTATGGTCTTCATCATCTTGCAAAAAGCTAAATATTAAGTGTCTTATAAAAGCATCTGGCAGCTAGATTACTTTTTGCATCTTGGCTATAGGCATTTCTGACTAGCATATTAGTCGCTTGGGTAGCCTGAGATGGCAACAAAGCTACCCCTATTCTCTGGTATTGACTCATCTACGCCATGGTATCCTACATGGCATTATCCTACATTAGGCTCATTCCACTCGCCTCTGAATATGTACACATTGTGCCTTGGGGTTGGCAATAATAACCAAGGATTGCACTGAGCCTCAGGCCAATTCTTGTGCATAAGTCCCAGGGTAGCATGACATGATGACAGACCAGCTCCTGACATTCTGACACACCCAGGTGGAGGCAGCTCTGGAGCTGGACAAGGACAACGCCGAGCTGCTGGCTCTGAAGACCGAACTGGACGAGATCATCGGCCTGACGCTGCAGCTACTCGGCCGGGATCCCAGCGAAGCCGTCGAAGTTGGCGAAGCGTTCGGCTGGAAGGTCGGCGACCACTGCTCCGCCCTGTGGGCCCGCGACCGCCAGTATTACCCGGCTGTGATCACCGAGGTTCGCCGGGACGGCACCTGCTTTGTGTCATTTGCCCACCTGCCCTCTGGCAGCCACGCCGAACAGTGCCAGGTAATTGTTCTGGGTTTTACAATTCAATTTACCTGCTGTGACCATCAACTCTGTCCTTTGTGATCAACTCTGTCATCTGTGACTGTCACCTCTTAGTCACCTGATGTCTGTCACCTCAATTAGTCATCTGTGACTGTCACCTCTCAATTAGTGACCTGCTGTGACTGTCACCTCAATTAGTCATCTGTGACTGTCACCTCTCAATTAGTGACCTGCTGTGACTGTCACCTCAATTAGTCATCTGTGACTGTCACCTCTCAATTAGTGACCTGCTGTGACTGTCACCTCAATTAGTCATCTGTGACTGTCACCTCTCAATTAGTGACCTGCTGTGACTGTCACCTCAATTAGTCATCTGTGACTGTCACCTCTCAATTAGTGACCTGCTGTGACTGCTGACTCTCCCCAACCCTCAGGTCAGCCTGTTGAAGCCGCTCGCAGACGGAGCCAAGCCGGGAGCCGACGTGCACGGCTCCGAGTCCGGCGCCGCCTCCCTCACAGCGCAGGGCAGCAACGCGCAGGCAGCTAAGAAGCGACGCCGAGAGGAGCGGACGAAGGCGCTGGAGGCCAAGATGCGCAAAGTGGCCAAGCGGGCCGAGAGGGAGAAAGAGATGGAGGCCGTTGTCGAGCAGGAGAAAAAGTCCTGGCAGAGCTTCTCTAAGAAGATTAAAAAACAGGTGAGTTGGCTGCTGTCGCTTCCGCTCGGCTGCTCTGCATGACTCTGCCCTCCGTCCTTGACTCTCCCCTCTGACCCCTGACTCCCCCTCAGTCCCTGACTCTCCCTTCTGACCCCTGACTCCCCCTCAGTCCCTGACTCTCCCTTCTGACCCCTGACTCCCCCTCAGTCTCTGACTCTCCCTTCTTACCCTGACTCCCCCTCAGTCCCTGACTCTCCCTTCTGACCCCTGACTCCCCCTCAGTCCCTGACTCTCCCCTCTGACCCTGACTCCCCCTCAGTCCCTGACTCTCCCTTCTGACCCTGACTCTCCCCCCTTTATCTGACTCTCCCCTCTGACCCTGACTCTCCCTTTTCCCTGACTCTCCGCCTCTGTCCCTGACTCTCCCTTTTCCCTGACTCTCCCCTCTGACCCTGACTCTCCCCTCTGTCCCTGACTCTCCGCATCTGAACCTGGCACTCCCATCTGACCCTAACTCTCTCCCTTTCCCTGACTCCCCTCTGACCCTGACTCTCCCTTTTCTCTGACTCTCCGCCTCTGCCCCTGACTCTCCCATCTGACCCTGACTGTCGCGGGTCACCCTCTATCCTTGACTCTCCCTGTTTCCCTGACTCTCCCTGTTTCCCTGACTCTCCATAGTCTCATGCCACACCTCGCCCGCCCGCCGAATGGCCAGGGCCGCATCGGCAAGAGCATCTTCGCCACGCCCGGGCCGGACAACCCGAAGGGCCGCGTTGGCGTCGGCACCTGCGGCATCGCTGGCAAAGGCATGACGCCGTTCGCGGCGCCTCAGTACCGACCGCCTGGGGCCAGCGGCGGCGGGGCGGGCGGCAGCGGCGCGGGCTACCATCATCATCAGTATCCGCCATCGACTACAAACTGAATTGCGGTGATATAGTTGCATTGATCCCAATGATTTATGATGATTTATTTGTCTATAGTTGTTAATTGTGTCCTACAATGGCTACTTAAAGTACTCAACCCGATTTTCCTTTCTAGGAAAATCTATGGTAATATCGATATGATATAAGAATTCTATGAGTATTGAAGGCCGACTAAACGTTTTCATAGTTCTCATCAAAAGGTTTGAAATGCCAGCCTTAAAAAATTCCTAGAAATGACGTGTTTCTCCAAACATGTCGATGTGGTTCCTCATTGCTACAATGTGCATATGCAAATTGAAGCCAAGCATTTGTATAGCGGAACTGACCTTTGTTGTCTTATTCTCTTACCGTTGTGTTGCTCACTGCTGCGTGACTAGTTTGTTTTTTGTAATTTCCTGCTAAATATAATGAAATGTAAGTGCGTTGGTATGCTACTCATAAGTAATACTGTTCGTAAGTACTGTACATAGGTTTTTGGCTTTGGATTCAAAGTTTTTTAGATGGATACTAACAGAGCGTTTAGAGCACTCAGATGCTGTAAAAGGCATCCATCCAGCTACATCTCGGGCACAGAATCCAGGACAGCAGCTAGGTCTCAGGCACAGCATCCAGGGAAGCAGCTAGATCTCAGGCACAGAATCCAGGGCAGCAGCTAGATCTCAGGCACAGCATCCAGGACAGCAGCTAGATCTCAGGCACAGCATCCAGGGCAGCAGCTACATCTCAGGCGCAGCATCCAGGGCAGCAGCTAGATCTCAGGCACAGCATCCAAGGCAGGAGCTAGATCTCAGGCACAGCATCCAGGGCAGCAGCTAGATCTCAGGCGCAGCATCCAGGGCAGCAGCTAGATCTCAGGCGCAGCATCCAGGGCAGCAGCTAGATCCCTTCCTGCCATCCCATGCAGTCGGCCCGGGATTTCTTTCGCGAAGCCCGGCAGCCCCTTCGCAGTCTCGCCCAGCAATACGGCCAGTCCCGCGCCCAGCTCGTCACCGAGTGTCGCCGACTCAATCGCGTCAATCGCCGTTGGCTTCGCCTTCGGGCCGCCGCAGCCTCGCCGTCCAATCCCGCGGTTGCCGAGGAGGCCCAGCTGGTCGAGCGAACGGAGCTCGAACTCGAACGCGAGTTCTTCGACCGCCTGCTGGCCTGCAATCGGGTTCTGCTGCGCCTGACCGAGCTAGGTCGCGAGTTCGAGCGCCAGCTGTTTGAACCGGCGCGTCGACTGATTTCAAGTTTGCCTAGCAACCAAGTGGTTGCGTTGACAACTAGTGCAGTCTGGGAAAATCCCGTACAAGTGTGCTTGGGCTTCGATTCACTGGAGCGGTTGCTTAGCAACGATTTGGACTCGCTGACTTGTTGCCTTGGCAACCGGTTGCTAACCAGCGACCCGCCTGTAGCAGCGGGCCTACGCGACCTCATTGCAGACAAGGACTCGGTGGAGGACTTCTACCGCAGAGAGCTGGTTCACCTGTGGCGAGCCTGACATCATCGTGGTGATGATGGAGGAGGCTGGTCAGTGTAACGATGCTGGCGGCGACCCTTTGAAGTTGGCCTTCAAGCGTTACCGCGCGATGAACTACGCGCAATTTCGCGACTGCGCGGAACGGGCGGCCGCCATCAAGGCGGTCAGGTTCCAGGTGCCGCGGCCGCAGTCGTCTGACGCTTCGCTGAAGGAATTTATTGAGGTTGGGGAGCTATTTGCTATATAGCTTACTATAAGTAGCGCGTAAACTGCTGTTTCTCAGAAAACTTCGTGTTTATTACAAAATTATCCTGTTTCTTGGAATCTCGTGTCTTTTCGAAATTGTCCTTTCTCAGAAATCATTAGATGTCTTCGAAATTCCTTTTGAAAAATCTTCCCCTAAAAGAAGAGAGCAAAGCCGCGCTAAAAAAGAGCCGCTGTCCCTCCGCTCCCGCATCTGCAGGTGCTGCAGTACCCCAACGGTTTCTACTGCCTGCCCAATCCGTTTCTGCCGCCGGCCCGTTCTGACGCCGCCGACCTTCCGACCCGCCTGGCCGCCGACGCTGTTCGCCGCTGGCCCGGCCGGGGTCGTCCAGCCGACGCCGGTGCCATCGACGACGACTTGGACTGCGAGCGGCGCCGGACCAACTTGGACATCGAGCCTGACAGGCCGGCACTGCTATTCGATGACGCAATCAAATTCGTTGACGAACCAGACGATCGGCTGTTCGCCTCCAGCTGGTTGTACAAGCTGCGATGGACGACGCTGGGTGCGCAGTACAACTGGACGGCGAGGAGATACAGAGTGCCGCAGGCTGACGACGCCGGCTGGGAGCCGCCACAGATTCCCGGCTGTCTGGCTGACCTGGCAGCTCAGCTCTGCGACCTCACTGGTGAGCGACTCTATTGAGAGATCCCAATTGATTTCCAGGTCGATTCTAATTGGGAGATCCCAATTGATTTCCGGGTAGATTCTAATTGGGAGATCCCAATTGATTTCCGGGTAGATTCTAATTGGGAGATCCCAATTGATTTCCGGGTAGATTCTAATTGGGAGATCCCAATTGATTTCCGGGTAGATTCTGTTGGGAAATACCAATAAACTACCTAGAAAGCTATTCTGGGATCCCTGCGAATATTTTCTGTTTACTTATAGATTCGTTTCCAGAAATGTGATTCGAACTCTCTATTGGCCAGGAGCAAGGACCTCAACTCTGGAATTACACACCTTCACTTCGGTGCCTACCACAATTGACTTCATACCCTAACCTAAATCCTAACTTTAACTTAAACCCTAGCCTAAACCCTAACCTGAACCCTAGCCTGAACCCTAACCTAAACCCTAACCTGAACCCTAGCCTGAACCCTAACCTAAACCCTAGCCTAAACCCGAGCCTGAACCCTAGCCTAAACCCTAACCTAAACCCTAACCTGAACCCTAGCCTGAACCCTAACCTAAACCCTAACCTGAACCCTAACCTGAAACCTAGCCTGAACCCTAACCTAAACCCTAACCTGAACCCTAACCTAAACCCTAGCCTGAACCCTAACCTGAAACCTAGCCTGAACCCTAACCTAAACCCTAACCTGAAACCTAGCCTGAACCCTAACCTAAACCCTAACCTGAACCCTAACCTAAACCCTAGCCTGAACCCTAACCTGAACCCTAATCCGAATGGCAGTGAGTTATCGTACTCTCATTCGCTCAAAATTCTCTCCTTGCTACTCTTCAGTAGGCAATCTCGCTTATAATCCCCCAGGCGCCTGGACCGGGCGGCGGTACGCAGCCCAGGCGGGCATTGTGAACTACTACCACCCCGGCCACAGCATGTGCTTCCACCTGGACACCGCCGAGCCCTACATGGCGGCTCCCCTGGTCAGCCTGAGCGTCGGCCTATCCGCCGCTTACCTGCTGGCCGGTCCCGACCGGCTCTGTCCGGAGTCTCTGGCGCCAATCCCGGTGCTGCTCGGACACGGAGACGTGATCGTGATGACCGGCCAGTCCAGGCAGTTCTACCACTCTGTGGCCAGGGTGTTTCCCGGCACTTCTGGCCGTGCGGCCGGACCCGACTGCTGCTGCTGCTGCGACGAGGATCGAAGCGGTGCCGAAAGTGGGGCTGCGGCCTGCTCACAGACTGAGCAGTGCCGCCTGATGCGGCGCTACCTGCGGCTGACTCGGGTTAATATCAATGTGCGCCAGCTGCTGCAGCCGGGGCAGGGCTGGCAGTGCCTGAGGGACTGGACTGCGGGGGAGGCTGAGAAAGCCGAGTGACTCGCTCGATGGGGGGCGAGGAGGCTGGGAATCGAAATTCAGGCTTTTGTTAGGTTGTTATGAGAGAAATAAACTAGAAGGGAATTGGGGATCGGGTGACTCAAAGGGGAATTCAAGAATCAGTCTGAAGGGAATTAAGAGACTCAGTCTGAGGGGAATTTGAGAATCAGTCTGAGGGGAATTCAAGAATCAGTCTGAGGGGAATTCAAGAATCTCTCTAAGAAGAATCGGGGAAATTAGACATAGGAGAATAAGGGAATCAGGCTGCGAGATTCTTTATGATTTGTTCGCCGATTTCGTGCTCCATCAACTATATTTTCATATTGTTTCACGTGATTCATGACTTTGACGTACTGAAAGTACATTAATAAACTGAAACCTGGTGTTAATGCTGTATACACAAACGATGCCATTTTTCGGCTTGAGCTTTCTTCTCCTTTGTGTTCAACGCAGGGACAGGTAATAAATTGCTGCCGGTCCCGGCTTGGCTAATTTAATTCTGACCAATTAGAAACGGTTGTAAAGAGGTCGAGATGACAGTTTTTTAAAAATTGTCCATTTCAAGTCTCTCTTAGGAGGCTGCATGACAGGCCCACTTTGTCGCCCGGAGTTTTGAAGCGTCGCATCTTGCGAGCCACTTGTGGAATAAATCTGCGCGACTCTGAGAGAGTCAGCCAATGCCGCTCACTGTGTCCAGCTTCATCAGAATCAGCATCCCTCATGTTCACCAAATATCCTCTAGCTTGTACATGCTGACTTCAAGTGGGCGTCGCGTCCGTCCCGTGTCGTGTGGCTGGCAATATTTGAGTGGAACAAAGTCTCCTGCGACAATTGCTGCTTCCGCGCTGAAGCAGAGAAAGGCTTGTGAACCTCTGTCAGCTGAACTGAATTAAACGGCTGGTTGCGCAAGCCGCCGTCCCCCGGCGAGGCACATGGCGAAAATTTTTTGTTCAAAAAGTCGCGCGACCTCTGCTTGTGCCGAGTGAATCCAGGTGTTCGCCGAAGTTGCAGTTGCTTCTGTAGCCAGTTGGTTTCTTCTGGATTGCTTCTGGATTGAGCCCAGCCTACCAAGATCCAGCACCTGTCTGACACTTCACCGCGTCTTAACTTTATTAACTTGCTTGGGAGGCCTTGGCGGCAGCACCTGCCTGCTGGCATAGTGGAACACAGATTGTCTCTCCTACCCTCCCTCTACATACTACTCTCCCCCTCCTACCCTCTCTCTACTACTCCCCCTCCTACCCTCCCTTTACTACTCTCCCCCTCCTACCCTCCCTCTACTACTCTCCCCCTCCTACCCTCCCTCTACTACTCTCCCCTCCTACCCTCCCTCTACTACTCTCCCCCTCCTACCCTCCCTCTACTACTCTCCCCCTCCTACCCTCCCTCTACTACTCTCCCCCTCCTACCCTCCCTCTACTACTCTCCCCCTCCTACCCTCCCTCTACTACTCTCCCCTCCTACCCTCCCTCTACTACTCTCCCCCTCCTACCCTCCCTCTACTACTCTCCCCTCCTACCCTCCCTCTACTACTCTCCCCCTCCTACCCTCCCTCTACTACTCTCCCCCCCTACCCTCCCTCTACTACTCTCCCCCCTCCTACCCTCCCTCTACTACTCTCCCCTCCTTGTTGCCAATAAAGCGGGCTGTGATTCAGCTATCGGAAGGCAAAGAGAAGGTCTTCCATATTGTAGCAGCAAGTCTGCCTGCGTTAGGCTTGTCTGGAATTCCTCTGTTCCAGGCTCTTATATTTCTCAGTTGCGGGCTTGGCTCTCAGCATGAAATAAAATACAGTAAATACAAAATATATCGCATTCTATGACATAGACAGAAACACGCACACACACAGTCTTTGCTTGACTGCTAACCTTGAGGCTAGAGTCGAAAATAAAATGATAGAGTGCGCAGTCTCAGTCACAGTCGCACACTCCTACCCTCCCTCTCCTACTCTCCCCTCCTACTCCCCTCCTACTCTCCCCTCCTAATCTCCCTCTCCTACTCTCCTCCTCCTACTCTCCCCCTCCTACCCTCCCCCTCCTACTCTCCCCTCCTATCCTCCCTCTCCTACTCTCCCCCTCCTACCGTCCCTCTACTACTCTCCCCCCTCCTACCCTCCCTCTCCTACTCTCCCCCTCCTACCCTCCCTCTCCTACTCTCCCCCTCCTACCCTCTCTCTCCTACTCTCCCCCTCCTACCCTCCCTCTCCTACTCTCCTACCCTCCCTCTACTACTCTCCCCCTCCTAATCTCCCTCTCCTACTCTCCTCCTACCCTCCCTCTACTACTCTCCCCCTCCTAATATCCCTCTCTTACTCTCCTCCTCCTAATCTCCCTCTCCTACTCTCCCCCTCCTACCCTCCCTCTACTACTCTCCCCCTCCTACCCTCCCTCTACTACTCTCCTCCTCCTACCCTTCCTCTACTACTCTCCCCCTCCTACCCTCCCTCTCCTACTCTCCTACTCGCCATCTCCTACTCTCCTCTCTTACTCTCCCTATCCTACTTTCCCTCTCCTGCTCTCCCTCTCTTACTCTGCCTTCTCTACTCTCCCTCTCCTACTCTGCCTCCTGCTCTCCTCATCGGCTCCTATCTCGTTACTCTTCCTCTCTTCCCAAGCAGTATTCCCTACCTCTTCCCCCATGTATCGAAGCGAGAACTTCCGCAGCAGCGTTTCGCGAGCCGGCGCCGACAGCCATGGGAGCAGAGACTTTGGAAAGCCGTTGTCGCACCGCGAGCTGGACAGGGCTCTCCACTCCCTCCCGGCCAGGAAGGCCCCAGGACCCGATGAGATCTGCGCTGAACATCTGCAGCACCTCGGTGCCGCTGGCCGCCGGGCGGTCCTGCAGCTGATCAACGCGTCCTGGACCCAGGGGGAGGTCCCGCGGCGTGGCGCCGTGCCCACATCGTGCCGATCCTCAAGAAGGGCAAGCCAGCCGACGAGATCGGCTCATACCGGCCGATTGCCCTTACCTCCACTCTGGCCAAGCTGGCCGAGCGTCTGGTTCAAGCGCGGCTCTACTGGTGGGCCGAGTCCCGGCACCTGCTGCACCCCGCCCAAGCCGGCTTCCGCAAGCGGCGCAGCACCGAGGACCAGATTGCCCGGCTCACCCAGCTCATCAGCGACGGCCACCAGGCGGCCCCCGCCAGGCGGACGGTCGTCGTCCTGTTCGACTTCCGGCGGGCGTACGACACCGTCTGGAAGCAGGGCCTGCTGCACAAGCTGCACAACGCCGGCATCCCAGCGGCCGGGGTCCGCTGGATCAGCAGCTTCCTGGCCGATCGCCGCGCTGCCGTCAGGGTGGACGGCGCGCTGAGCAGCTGGCGGCTCTTCCGCGAGGGCCTGCCACAGGGGAGTGTCCTTGCCCCTCTGCTCTTTGCGCTGTACATCAACGACCTGCCTGACCACCTGCCGTCCGACTGCACGCCGTTCCTCTACGCCGACGACCTGGCCATCGCAGTGCAAGGCCTGACCGTGGAAGAGGCCGAGACGAAGGCGCAGGCTGCGATCGACGCGGTCTCCGACTGGGCGAACGAGTGGCGGATGGAGCTGGCGCCGAACAAGTGCGCCGCTTCCCTGTTCACCACCACCGCCGGAGAGGCCAGCCGCGAGCTGCGTCTGCGGCTGAACGACGCCCCGCTCTCGACGGACCGCCAGCCGCGCTTCCTCGGCGTCATCCTGGACCGGCTGCTCAGCTTCACGGCGCACGCCGCCAACGTCGCCGGCCGCGCCCGCGCCCGCTGCGGCGTCCTGGCGGCGCTGTCTGGCAGCAACTGGGGCGCCAAGCAGAGCGACGTGCGCCAGCTCTACACGGCCTATGTGCGGCCGGTGCTGGAGTACGCTGCCGGCGCCTGGATGCCGACGGCCTGCAGGACAGCTATCGACCACCTGGACCGGGCCCAGCGCCTGGGCGCGCGCATCATCACCGGGTGTCCACGGAACACCAGGTCGGAGGTGCTGGAGCGCGAGGCCGGATTGCCACCGATGGCAGTCCGCGCGGAGATGCACGCTGGCCTCCTCCACGAGCGCGCCCTCAGGCTGCCGCATGACAACCCGCTGCGCGCCTGCGCGGCCAGCGTCGGCCCGCGCCGCCGCCTCCAAAGCGCCCGCGGCTGGCGCGAGACGGCGGCCAGTGTATGCAGCGCTGCGGGCCTGAGCGGCTTCCCGCGAGAGCCCGTCCACGCTGTCCCGACGACACCCACCTGGGCTGCTCTGGACTCCGTCACCCTCGGGCTGCAGTTGGCCTCCCCGACCTCGCGGGGGGACCTGCCGGAGGCCCGGAGAGCCGCGGCGCAGCAGACGCTTGCCGCCCTGCCGCCCGCCAGCACTGTGATCTGGACCGACGGAGCGGCGAAGGACGGCATCCTGGACGGCGGCAGTGGCGTCCTGGTCGAGCCCAACACGACGCTGTGCGTCGCTGCTGGCCATGTGACGTCCAGCTTCCACGCCGAGTTAGTGGCCATCGCTGAGGCCCTTCGGTGGGTGCTCGCGGCCCCGGACCCGGCAGAGCTGTCGCCGGTCCGCATCTGCTCCGACTCCCTGAGCGCGCTTAGCGCGCTCGCGTCCGGCCCCGGGTCGACGGGCGCCACCATGATCGACGCCGTCTGGGCCAGCCTCGCCGACCTCGCGGCCCGGGGAACCTCGGTCCACCTGCAGTGGGTGCCTGGCCACGCGGGAATCCCAGGCAACGAGGCCGTGGACGAGATCGCCAAGCAAGGCACCACGCTGGCGCAAGGCACCGCGCCCGTCCCGCTAGCTGCCGCGCAGGCTGCCGTCCGCCGCCACTGCCTCGCCCGCTGGCACCAGATCTACAACGCGGCGGCCACCGAGGCGGCGAGCACGAGCTCGCTTGCCTGGCACCTTGCCTGCAAGGCGGGCCGCCTGCCGCCTCAGCCGACAAGCGACCTCACGCGGCGGCAGGAGCGGCTGATCTGCCAGCTGCGCGCCGACCGCTGCCCGGCCCTGCGGGGCTTCCAGGCCGCCATCGGCGATGACGTGGCCCCCACCTGCCGCTTCTGTGGCGATGGAGAGGAGACGGCGGCCCATCTGCTGATCTCCTGCCCCGCCCTGACATCTCACCGCTGCCGCCTCTGGGGGCCAAGCCCGGAGCCCGCGGCAGTTTTCGAGAACTGCGTCGCGGTGTTGAACTTCCTCGGGAAGGCGGGCGCCATCTGACGCCCGGTGCCATGGGCCCTGGCCCGAGCACGCCCGAAGAAGAAGAAGAAGAAGAAGAAGTTTATTTTGTCTACTCCCATCAGCAGCTTCCCCTCCTTGCCTCTCGCTCGTCCGCATCCAATTTAAATTCACAATACAGTCACAGTTGCAACCTGAAACTGTCCAGATCCTGGCAAAACTGTCTTAGCTGCGCAGATTGTGTCACTCAATTAAGATCCTGCGGTTGAGACTTACGGTGCAGTATTATAGTGACGAAGCGTGTTATTCTCATTAACTTTGCTGTTTGCCTTCCTGACTGCGCAGTTGCCACTTGACAAGCCTGCAGTGGGATGTAGTTTTTCTTTGCCTGTAGCACTTGGTGTTAGCATTCTGCCCGATGGAGTCATACGGAATCTTCCTGCGTACCTTGATGCGTCTGCTGCCTGTGGCTTGCCAAAACTGCTTCTGGGCTGCGCGGTTTTTTGCAGATTTTTAGCCAAACGAAGATGTGGCAATAATCGAAAAAAATCTGTTTTATATTCGGCTTTGAACACAATCTTGAAACAATTCAAATTTCTGTAGACTATAACTATACACTAGTTTTCAGAAATTCAAGCCAGCCCAGCTTAAACCTTGTCGCTTAGCTGGGACACTTGCTGCAGCCTGCGCTTCTTCAGCCACCTTTCTGTGTATGCATTGTGTCTGCACAGCAAATTTAAGCTAAACAGTGCGAAACTTCACCCCCACTTGTTCTTGGTGGCGTCAATTATCGCACCTGAATAGGATTCTAATCCCTCTTAGTCGTTCTTTCTGTACAGGCCTCAAGTATCTGACTCCTTAATTCTTTTTTGCAACCTTCACTGAAGTCCCAAACCCATGGTTCACAGGTGTTTATATCCCATCAGCCCTGATTCACAGTTGATTATATCCCATCAGCTCCGATTCACAGGTGATTATATCCCATCAGCCCCGATTCACAGGTAATTATATCCCATCAGCCCCGATTCACAGGTGATTATATCCCATCAGCCCCGATTCACAGGTGATTATATCCCATCAGCCCCGATTCACAGGTAATTATATCCCATCAGCCCCGATTCACAGGTGATTATATCCCATCAGCCCCGATTCACAGGTGATTATATCCCATCAGCCCCGATTCACAGGTGATTATATCCCATCAGCCCCGATTCACAGGTGATTATATCCCATCAGCCCCGATTCACAGGTGATTATATCCCATCAGCCCCGATTCACAGGTGATTATATCCCATCAGCCCAGATTCACAGGTGATTATATCCTATCAGCCCTGATTCACAGGTGATTATATCCCATCAGCCCTGAGTCACAGGTTATTTATCCCAACAGCTCTCATTTACAGGTGATTATATCCCATCAGCCCTCTTGCACAGGTACAGGATAATTATCGCATCAGCCCTCATTCACAGGTACAAGATAATTATCGCATCAGCCTTCATTCACAGGTACAGGATAATTATCGCATCAGCCCTCATTCACAGGTACAGGATAATTATCGCATCAGCCCTCATTCACAGGTACAGGATAATTATCTTATCAGCCCTCATTCACAGGTACAGGATAACTATCTTATCAGCCCTCATTCACAGGTACAGGATAATTATCTTATCAGCCCTCATTCACAGGTACAGGATAATTATCTTATCAGCCCTCATTCACAGGTACAGGATAATTATTTTATCAGCCCTCATTCACAGGTACAGGATAATTATCTTATCAGCCCTCATTCACAGGTACAGGATAATTATCCCATGAGCCTTCATTCACAGGTACAGGATAATTATCCCATGAGCCTTCATTCACAGGTACAGGATAATTATCCCATCAGCCCTCATTCACAGGTACAGGATAATTATCTTATCAGGCCTGATTCTCAAGTGGGATGCTGCCTTCCAACCGGTAAAAATATATTTGCGAGTCACCTGTGCCCCAACCCCGATCTCTTTGCATTCTTTGTTGAAAATGGGTCAGTTTTGAATACCAGCCTGTAGCTGGCGCGCAAGTGACAGACAGGGGAGGAGCAACTGCTTCACTTTGGCATCAGAATGGAAACATTCTTAGGCTCATCAATGCAATTCCCATCTATGTGTGTGCGGTAATTCACTCGCTCCTGGCAACACGAGCCAAGTCCGAGACAGGCGCTGCGGGTCCATTTAAATGGTTGGACCGTCAGTTGCCAAGTCTGCCTGCTCCCCCCTCCCAGCCCATGTCTCTGGCCTGAGCCTCGGCCGTGCAGTTGCTCCCGTGGCATGATCAAGTGCGGCCATGTGACACGCGCTGCAGGTCACTCAAGTCGCTTGATGAAGCCCCGCCTGTTGTTTACACACTCGGCCCGGTTAAAAAGGTTGGACGCAATTAAGCCCAGCCTCCATGCGGTCCGCTGCCTCGTTTTGTGACCTGTTTTGTTTCAAATTCTCCTCCGCGGGTGCGTGGCCAAAGTCACTTCTTGAAATTCCTTTTTTGTAACCCTCTCGTCTCCTTGCCAGACTGGCCATATTGAGTCAGGTCTTTTTGACACAAGCGGGTCAGTTGTTGGCACGGTTGCGGGGCTCGAAGGGGTGCTTGTTATCCCCCCGGTCAATTTCCCGAACTCTGCGGGAAGTCGAGAGCGGGGATAATCGAGTGAGGGAGTGGATCGGCTGCTTCATGGAGGCCTGGATCCTGAGTCTGGATTGCCAACTTCAGCACCTCGGACCCAATCTGCAGACCAAGGTAGGCTTTCGATGGCGGCTTTTGCAAATGTTGTCAGAACTTCGTCAACTTAGATGATGAAGACTCTCTCCATCTCCTCTCTCCCCTCTCATCTCCCCTCTAATCTACCTCTCATCTCTCTCCCCTCTCATCTCCCCTCTCTCGCTCTTATCTATCTCTCCTCTCATCTCTCTCCCCTCTCATCTCCCTTCTAATCTCTCTCCCTCTCATCTATCTCTCCTCTCATCTCTCCCCTATCATCTCCCTTCTAATCTCTCTCCCTCTCATCTATCTCTCCTCTCATCTCTCCCCTCTCATCTCCCTTCTAATCTCTCTCCCTCTCATCTATCTCTCCTCTCATCTCTCCCCTCTCATCTCTCTCCCTCCCTCATCTCCCCCCTCTCATCTCTCTCCTCCCTCATCTCCCCCCTCTCATCTCCCCTCTAATCTACCTCTCATCTCTCTCCCCTCTCATCTCCCCTCTCTCGCTCTTATCTATCTCTCCTCTCATCTCTCTCCCCTCTCATCTCCCTTCTAATCTCTCTCCCTCTCATCTATCTCTCCTCTCATCTCTCCCCTCTCATCTCCCTTCTAATCTCTCTCCCTCTCATCTCCCTTCTAATCTCTCTCCCTCTCATCTATCTCTCCTCTCATCTCTCCCCTCTCATCTCTCTCCCTCCCTCATCTCCCCCCTCTCATCTCTCTCCTCCCTCATCTCCCCCCTCTCATCTCTCTCCCCCCTCATCTCCCCCCCTCTCATCTCATCTCTCCTCTCATCTCATCTCTCCTCTCATCTCTCCTCTCATCGCTCCTTCTCTCATCTCTCCCCTCCCATCTCTCCTTCTCTCATCTCTCCCCTCTCACCTCTCTGCCCCTCTCTCTGCCCTCTCGTCTCCGCTCTCATTTCTCCCTCTCATCTCTCTTTTTTTATTTGAAACTGAGCGATTCGGAATTCGCAACTTTTCAAAGCCAATTCTAAAATTTACACAATTTCTAGTTTTATTTTAAATTCTGTTGAGACTTGGCTATCTGGCAATCGCTGAAAATGCCATGAATTTTACAGATTTTCTTCAGCCTCAATCGGTAACGCTAGAAGAGGTTTGGGGTGGAGCTGGCATTCCAGATCCCTAGTTCTAGAATTCCTTGTCTGTTTGTTGTGCGACTCTCCCATGCAGCTGCCGGATGTGCTGGGAAATTTACCGCCAGCCCCTGGGATAATTGGTCCGCTCTCGGCCGCCCTGGCGGGGGCTGTCGCGGCCGAAGTGACGGCACACTTGTTGTCGGGGCCTCGCTAGCAGCCAATCCCAGCTGCTCCGACCGCCCCCTTCCCCATCCCAAGGTGTCCCCCACTTCCCGGAACCCCCGCCGCCGGCGTTAGCGGGAAATCTATCCCCTTTTTATAAAAACCGGCTTGCCACTTTCGAGACATTCTAAAGACAATCGGCAGCATTGCTTAACAAATATCCCATCGGCACAGTTCCCTCCCACCAAGAGCTGCACATGGCCGCCATCACGGACGCCGCCAGGGCACCGAAATCTCCGCTGCTCATGGCCAAGCTGCTGCTTCATCAGCAGCCGCAGTCCACGCCAATCCACCCGCATCCTCCAGGTGAGCTGCCGCTGTTTTGTGCCCTCCTTTATTGCTTTCACCTGATTGCTTGATGTACTGCATATTCTATTGCTCCTGTTTCATCTGCTGTCTCATCTCTCCTCTCATCTCTCTCCTCTCATCTCTCTCCTCTCATCTCTCCCCTCTCATCTCTCTCCTCTCATCTCTTCCCTCTCATCTCTTCCCTCTCATCTCTCCCCTCTCATCTCTCTCCTCTCATCTCTTCCCTCTCATCTCTTCCCTCTCATCTCTCTCCTCTCATCTCTCTCCTCTCATCTCTCCCCTCTCATCTCTCTCCTCTCATCTCTTCCCTCTCATCTCTTCCCTCTCATCTCTCCCCTCTCATCTCTCTCCTCTCATCTCTTCCCTCTCATCTCTTCCCTCTCATCTCTCCCCTCTCATCTCTCTCCTCTCATCTCTCTCCTCTCATCTCTCCCCTCTCATCTCTCTCCTCTCATCTCTCTCCTCTCATCTCTCCCCTCTCATCTCTCTCCTCTCATCTCTTCCCTCTCATCTCTCTCCTCTCATCTCTCTCCTCTCATCTCTCTCCTCTCATCTCTCTCCTCTCATCTCTCTCCTCTCATCTCTCTCCTCTCATCTCTCCCCTCTCATCTCTCTCCTCTCATCTCTCTCCTCTCATCTCTCTCCTCTCATCTCTCCCCTCTCATCTCTCTCCTCTCATCTCTTCCCTCTCATCTCTCTCCTCTCATCTCTCTCCTCTCATCTCTCTCCTCTCATCTCTCTCCTCTCATCTCTCTCCTCTCATCTCTCTCCTCTCATCTCTCCCCTCTCATCTCTCTCCTCTCATCTCTCTCCTCTCATCTCTCTCCTCTCATCTCTCCCCTCTCATCTCTCCCCTCTCATCTCTCCCCTCTTATCTCTCCCCTCTCATCTCTCCCCACTCATCTCTCCCCACTCATCTCTTCCCTCTCATCTCTTCCCTCTCATCTCTCCCCTCTCATCTCTCCCCTCTGATCTCCCCTCTCATCTCTCCCCTCTCATCTCTCCCCTCTGATCTCCCCTCTCATCTCTCCCCTCTCATCTCTCTCCTCTCATCTCTTCCCTCTCATCTCTCTCCTCTCATCTCTCCCCTCTCATCTCTCCCCTCTCATCTCTCCCCACTCATCTCTCCCCACTCATCTCTTCCCTCTCATCTCTCCCCTCTCATCTCTCCCCTCTCATCTCTCCCCTCTGATCTCCCCTCTGATCTCCCCTCTGATCTCTTCCCTCTCATCTCTTCTCTCTCATTTCTCTCCTCTCGTCTTTCCCCACTCATCTCTCCTATCTTATCTCTCCCCTCTCATCTCTCCTATCTCACCTCTTCCCTCTCATCTCTTCCTCCCTCTCATCTCTCTCTCATCTCCCCTCTCATCTCTTATCTCTTCCATCTCATCTCTCTCCTTTCACCTCTCTTCTCTCATCCTCCCCCATTTCATCTAACTCCTCTCTCCCCTCCCCTCTCACCTATCCCCTCTCATCTCTCACAATTGGCAGCTTCATAACTGTTCCCTCAGCTCATTTGTAAGAGAAATGGACTGGAGCCACCCAGTTGGTTACAGAACTCAGCCCCGCTATGTTCAATTGAAGACATGCAGTTACCATAAGTATAACCAATATTCCCTATTCGAAGTCAGGAATCTTATTTCTCCCCTAGCAACGATGCAATTCAGGCTATACAGATCTTTATTGATAAAGTTTTGATTCCCATCAGTTAAGATGGTTGCCTGTTGATATGTCGTCATCACCTCCAGTACACAGTGCGCTGAAGTTGAAACAATAACAAGTACCAGTGCAGCCTCTGATCAGTGTTTGGGGATCTCTCAAGTGCGTGCAATGCCGGCTGTAGCCTTGCGACTGGGTGCTCGCGTGCATGGCGAGCAAAAATAGCCTTTGTGGGGGTGTTCTGTGTAGCCGAATAACCCCTGCGCTTGCATTTGCTGGTTGCTATGGGGAACTTCGGTAAATATATTTATATATAATAAATTCTGTGACAGTCATTGATGTTTGTGCTTGACTCGTGTGT
>NIVC01001350.1:132500-220000 GCA_002269645.1 Macrostomum lignano
CTGGCTGCAGAGTCTGCAGCGTGAGGATGTCGCCGCGGCTTCTCAAGCCGTCCGTCTGGCACCGCCGCCGCCACCGCCGCCGCCTCCGTCGCAGCGCAGCGCCCTGCTGCTGTCGCACTCGCTGCTGTCCACCACCTCGTCGACAGTCAA
The DNA here is from genome assembly GCA_002269645.1 of Macrostomum lignano. Lineage (NCBI taxonomy): Eukaryota > Metazoa > Platyhelminthes > Macrostomidae > Macrostomum > Macrostomum lignano. Next base: position 132,651 of record NIVC01001350.1, read on the forward strand.
TCAAGAAGAGGCCGCCGACGAAGAGGAATCGATGAAGCTGCTTCAGAACCAGCGGCAGCGAATTCGGCAGTCGCTGAACTGCTCGAACTGCGACAGGTCGTTCAGCTCGCAGAGGAATCTGGACAGGCATCGCCTCTCCTGCCAGCTTCATCAGCAGCACCGGCACGGCCTGGAGTCGGCCAGGGAGTGCCCCGTCTGCTGCAAGGCGTACATCTCCCAGGCGGCCTTCGCCATGCACCTGCGCAGCCACAACCAGCCCTGCCTGTGCAAGTTCTGCGGCAAGCGGTTTAGCCGGCCCTGGCTGCTGCAGGGTGAGACATTTGACATCTCACCCCAACATGTCCGAAATCTCACCCAAATCCGTCCGAAATCTCACCCCAGTCCGTCCGAAATCTCACCCCAGTCCGTCCGAAATCTCACCCCAGTCCGTCCGAAATCTCACCCCAGTCCGTCCGAAATCTCACCCAAATCCGTCCGAAATCCCAACCGAATCCGTCCGAAATCTCACCCCAATCCGTCCGAAATCTCACCCAAATCCGTCCGAAATCTCACCCAAATCCGTCCGAAATCTCACCCAAATCCGTCCGAAATCTCACCCAAATCCGTCCGAAATCTCACCCAAATCCGTCAGAAATCTCACCCAAATCCGTACAAAATCTCACCCAAATTCATCCGAAATCTCACCGCAATTCGTCCAAAATCTAGCTCACTCCAATCTGTCTGAGATCTCACCCCTATCTGTCCTAAATCTCACTTCCTCATCTCATCTCTCCTTTCACCTCTCCCCTCTCATCTCATCTCTCATATCTCTCATTTCACCCAAAAATCTCATTCAAATTCTTCATAAATGTCACCTCCCGCTCTGATTGAAATCTCTCACTCCTAGATCTCCCGCTCCATCCCGTCAGTAAAATCTAGCTCCAAGCATCCCTACGCTGGCACCCACCGCCAGGTCACCTGCGCACTCACACCGGTGAACGGCCGTTCGGCTGCCACCTGTGCGGCAAGTCCTTCGCCGACAAGTCCAACCTGCGGGCTCACGTGCAGACGCACTCCAAGGACAAGCCGTTCCAGTGCGGTCGCTGCGGCAAGCGCTTCGCTCTGAAGAGCTACTTGAGCAAACACGCAGACAGCTCCTGCATGCGGCGGGAGCGCTTCCTCACGGCATCGGGCATGACGGCTGCCTTCTCCACCTCCGCGACCTCCGCTGTGGCTGCTGCGGCAGCGGCTGCTGCTGCTGCTGCTGCTGCTACCGCTGTGTAGTGACCAAACTATGATTTCGGCTTATTGCTGCTTTGGTGAGAGGCTGCCTGTAGCGGGTGCCGCTGCCCCCTCCCTGATCCTTCAGTGGGTGCCGCTGCCCCCTCCCCTACCTGATCCTTCAGTGGGTGCCGCTGCCTCCTCCCCTACCTGATCCTTCAGTGGGTGCCGCTGCTCCCCCCCCCCCTACCTGATCCTTCAGTGGGTGCCGCTGCCCCCTCCCTGATCCTTCAGTGGGTGCCGCTGCCCCCTCCCTGATCCTTCAGTGGGTGCCGCTGCTCCCCTCCCCCCCTGATCCTTCAGTGGGTGCCGCTGCCCCTCCCTGATCCTTCAGTGGGTGCCGCTGCCCCCTCCCTGATCCTTCAGTGGGTGCCGCTGCCCGCCCCCCCCTGATCCTTCAGTGGGTGCCGCTGCCCCCTCCCTGATCCTTCAGTGGGTGCCGCTGTCCCCTCCCTGATCCTTCAGCGAGTGCCGCTGCGTCCCACTCTCGATCTTAAAACTGAGTGCATTACAAGTATAGCTAACACATGGAAAGAATATTTTGCGTACCATATTCATTTTGTAGGCTGAAAGTAGTGCACTTTGCTCATCCTCATCTGCAGGACACATGCTGCTACTGTATTATATTGTACTTGTACCTGCGAAACAATTTTAAAGCTTTCAATGTCATCAACTTTTTCGTCCCAGTCTTCAAACATGCTCTAGTTTACTGGCCTGTGCCTGCAGGTCAAAGCTGATTTACATGTAGTAGACATGACATTACATTGTTACCTGTGTAATTGCCTGTTTTATTGGCAAATCAAATACTCGCGCGTGCACTTTTATGTCCTCGGATATATTGTTCATTCTGCTGTAATGCTTTTTAGGCGAGAATTCGGTGTGCATAAAATTATGAATAATTTTCACCTGCACATTGAAGCATTAATATTATATTGCTCAAGTCTTAATCTGCTCTTTATTAAGAATACACGTGTAATTTAAACGTAACTTAGGTTAGTTCGTGTTAATAAATCGTAATTAAAATGATTGGAGGATGTACTAACGTGCATTATCAAAGTTTTCTTGTCTTCTGTTTTTTGTCTTTTTTTAGTTTGAGAGGTACTCGTCAATTTGTCAATCAAGATCCGAGTGGGAAGGGAGAATGGGGGTGTGGGGCGAAGCCTCCACTTACAACCATAGACTATCTTATTTTACGCTCATAGAGTCATTCGTTTTCTCAAATGATTATCCCGGTAAATTGCTTCATTATCAATTTCAAACAATAACCAGTCATTGCTTGAATGTCATTGCCTTAACGTAAATTACCATAAACATTTTGAACAATTACAAACAGCAACAACAACAATAATAACAACAAAAACAACAACAACAACAACAACAAAAACAATGAACAACAAAAACATGAATAACAAAAGCAATGCTGTCTACTGGGCCTTAGAAATGACAGCAGTGTCACATGGCAAGCAGGACTAAAGGCTTGGTTCATAGACCGAACAAGGACAACTTTGATTAATATATCTAATTACAAAACTGCCGCTCGTCAAACGTCAAAGGCTCGGCGGTAGAAGCAAAAGTGAGCGCACGGCAGGGTCACTCGGTCCAGGTTGTGAGTGAAGCACCGCTGGCAGAGCGGACTGCTGCTGCTGCTGAGGTCCGGCTGGCTGAGTGACCACAGTTCAGAGACTCAACGACGCAAGCCGATGAAGTCCCATCTGATTGGGTGATTGGCTGTCGATCTTCAACTGGATCGTTATTTACCGATGCGAGTTTCAGACAGCGATTGGAGGCTGCGCTGCCCACGGTGGCATTGGCTTGCTTCACTAGCTGGATCAGCTCTCCAGATCTCGCGGTTCGGCACCAGTTAGACAAGGAAAACACGAGCCGCAGCATCAGCCAAGGTCAAATTGAAGCAGCACAGACTGATTGTTGATGACGTCCTCGACTTGTCTGAACAGCACTTCAAATCTGCGTGAATCGGCGATCAACGCGGACGTTCGCTTGTCAAGAAGTTGCAGCAGCCGCAGCAGCTGGCAGTCGGGTTTCTGGCTGGTGTGCCGCCGCTCGAGGTCATCCGCGATCAGCAGGGGCTCCGCACTGGCGCAGTAGCAGCAGCGGGTGCCGCGGCGCTGTCGAGGACACTCAAGAATGACTGCAGTCGGGTGTTGAAGTCGAGTTGGAGTCGGTTTGCAGCCACGGCGTGAAGCACGAGCAAGACTATCCATGATATTACTGTACATGTTTCATGTGGTACACATAGGCAACACATCTTAGAATTCAATATTTTCACAGGCTTGCGCTAAAACAAATAAATGATTAAAAGTCAGGCCGCTATATTGTGAATTACTTTATTATATTTACAGTTTCAAAGGGGTTGTATAAAATTATGACGATTTTCTTTCAGCAATTCCTGAAACCTAAAAATACAAATATTAATTATTAATTATAAAAGTAATCCGTTTGTTTTTATTAAAGCAAATAATTTTTTATTGCTTTTCGGAAGTGTCAAAATTGCTATAAAGAGATTTGATAGCTGAGTGGTTGGCTGCTGCAGGGGAGATGTTTACTGGCTCCTTCGATTTGCATTCTGAGCCCAGCCTGAATTAAAGCTCTATATCGCTGCCAACTTATACGTTGATTTGATAGAAGCATCAGCGCATTCCAACCAGACCACTTCGCTGGGAGGATACAGGGGGGGGGGGTAAATAAGCTTGAATGGGGAATTGATGTCAGATTTTTTTATTTGCAAAATCTGCACTGTTACGTTACGCTTCTTAGGAGCTGATTTCAAAAATTCTGAATTTCAAAAATGAAGCTGGTATGGGTTTTGTTGGAGATGGCAGTCAATTTTGTTGAGAAAAAGCTTAAAAAGAGTGCATTTTTTTATTTTACAGAAGCAAACAGTAGAGTACATTTGAGACGATTGATGTTGAAGAATCGACACCGCCGACTGATGACATCATATGATGGCCCTGTCGCACCGATTGGGCAGTCGGCTGCACTGAGTCTGCTGGCAGAGCTGGCACACTGACAGACAGACAGACAGACAGACAGACAGACAGACAGACAGACAGACAGACAGACAGACAGACAGACAGACAGACAGACAGAATTTCAAACAGCATCTGCATATCTGACCTTGGATGAATCTCTTGATGCTGCTGTGACCAGCTGCCTCGAGGCTTCTGGAAAAATAAATATTATAAATTGTAACAAAATGATATAAAGTAACAGAGCAACAGGTAAGCTGCGCGTGTACGTGTACATGTACATTTAGCTAAAGAGGGTTTGAACATCCTGAAGTTGTTAGACGCGCAAGAATTGCTTGGCGCAAGTCAACCGCAGGTAGGGTTTCAAACATCCAAGAGAGTCAATGAGCAAGACATCAGTGGCATTTTAAACAGTTCCAACAGAACGCCAGCTGTTCGCACCTGACTTGCTGCCGCTCCGGTGCATCGCGGGCAGAGAAGCGCCAGTCTCCAGTCACTCTCGTCGGGAGACACCTCGGCCAGGATTCTGACGACCGGCAGCCGGTGGAGATCGCAATTGAAACTTGCGGCAAGAATCTGAAACTCGGCTGGCATCCCGGATGAAGCTGGCTTGCTCCTTGGCAGGACTCGCGGCAGCTTCTGTATATACATGTACATATGTACAGTAGGTGGCAGCCTAGGCCGGTTGTCGAACGTATGAATAATAATAGTAGTAGTTGGTAAATAATAATTATTATTATTAAAACCTGCCATATGGGCCATGCCGATGTGCAATCCGCGACAGATCGCGCGCGCGCGGCGTATCTGCAGGGAAAATCTGGCGTACGCGGCTGCATGCATGTTCAATTCAAGCTGGGCTGGGGGTCGCCACACACACCCAGCTCAATACCCCAGTTAATACAATTAATACAATTAATACAATACAATACAAGTTAATACAATTGCTAACACACCCAGCTTTCACCCATGCAGAGTGTCTTTCTTAGGACACATTGTTCCGACTGGGTCGAGACAAAACGCTGTAACCAATAGGCTACAACTCTATTTTTTACGTTATAAAAAATCATGAGATATATTTTTTCTTCCAGTGCAGAAACACTTTTTTGCTTACTTTGTTTGAATCAATGTAAATTTCTGTGAAATAAAGTGCAAAGTTTTAAATTGGGAAGTTTTAATCAAAATTTATGAACTCTCAACAACAACTCTGAATTGAATCACTAGGATTCATTGACAGTTCATTATGACAGGATATAATGCATTGCTGTAACAATGTAACAGTGCCAAGTGCTAGATATTCTTTGGACACGACTGACTTAGATTAGGACACTTTATAGACTAGGTTATGCTGTAAACGAGAACATAATTAGAAGAGTCAAAAAGGGCAAGACCATTAACACAATTTCCAAAACTTCAAAAAACCGTACTCTATACACTATAATATCCATAGGGCGTACACTATTTATGTTTTTTAATATTTATTTTTGCTTAATTATAAGAGATTTAGGATGTTTAATTGTTGTATTTTTATAATTCACTCTTTAAAACTATAATCAATATTAAAATTAATAACGAAGAGCTTGCGTGCACGGCGGCCGTGCATATAATATAAGAATTGCGTGAACGGCTGCCGTGCACGTAATGTTCTACTTACGTGCACGGCGGCCGTGCATATAATATAAGAATTACGTGAACGGCTGCCGTGCACGTAATGTTCTACTTACGTGCACGGCGGCCGTGCATATAATATAAGAATTACGTGAACGGCTGCCGTGCACGTAATGCTATGCTTGCGTGCACGGCGGACAGAAATAATACTTTTTTATTAACGCATTTATTGTTATTATGCTAGAGAATATATAAATGAAACATAAGTTTTATTATATAAATAAATAACACGGAACTTACTCTAACGATGTCGATAACAAAACAACTATAAGTTTGTTATAATAATATTAGTCTTTATTTGTGTAGTTTAAACCTCAGACGCAAGCAAGCTAGCTCCAAATAATATATAAAATACGGTAGTATTATTCAATAAAGCCCTAAATCGTGTGTACCGATTGATTTTTTTACATAGAATTTCCAATTAACTTCTCTTTCAACTAAAAAACAATCTCAAAGATTCTATATTTTATAATGTGCAATATGCTATGCATAGTATATTTGTACTATATAGTTTAAATTATAAAGACCTATATTTGTCTAGAGCATAAGGCCTGAATCTATATATCTGCTATAGCTAATTTGTCTGTGTCTGAAATATGGAGAAAGGTGCAACTTTTGATTCCTACGAAGATTTAAAAAAGGCCATTGTAGACTTTGAGAAAGCAAGCTTTTTTAACCTTACCCTAGATGAAGTTCTGTTTACTCATTCTTGGCAGATCTGTTCTTTCTTAAATTTCTTAACAGATCTGTGAATTTTGGTTAACACATTCTTAACAGATCTGTTCTTACTTAAATCTCTTAGCAGATCTGTATCTGCTTTTGTCTTACAAGATCTTACAAATCTTTGCAAGCCATTTTTAATTGTTCGGTACATAAAAAACTTTCGTGATTTTTTAGAAAATACTTATGAGGTAAAGAGAAAACAAAATTTCTAACTGTATATCAGAAAAAAGACTTTCGTATATTTTCACATTTCTCTGCTGGATCTTGTCAGATCAGTTCTTGCAGATCTGTACAGACCAGTTTTGAAAAGTGTCTGAATTGTTTTTTTCCACAAAATATTTAACATAATAGTAATTACGTTTTTTAATGATTTGTATTTATTTTAGTTGTTCTTCTGGCAGCCAACAGTAAATGAATTTGTTTAAATATTCTTTCCGCAGTTCTGAACATAGTGGACCCTTATAGTTTGAATTCTCGCTCTTGCAATATCCATCATCTCAGTTCTTTCTTTTGACTTGGCCGAATACGTAATTTTTAATTCCTTAAATTGTTTCATAGTGTAGTATCACTATTTTTTACTTTTTTAGCCATAATAACTTTTTTGATTAAGTATAGCTATGGCTTTAAATGAAGAGCAGATCGCGTCATCAATTAAAAAAATTTGACATAATTGACAGACTGACTATAAAATGTATGATATGCTATATATATATATCTATATCATATATATATCTAGGCTTGTTTCCTACTCCCAGGCCTATAAGTATGAGTAGGCCTAGGCCTATGACTTTGTTCTATGCTTTAATAGAAACAGAATGCATGTCTAGACCTAGTAATGTTTTCCATTAATAATTCATTAATCCATTAATAATTCAGAAATTCAGTTACATACATAGATCAGTATTTTTGTAGTCTTTTGCATTTCATTATATTATATTTATATATACATACCTAGTTCTAGCCCCTAGGCTAGGGCTAGGCTAGTTCTAGTGACCTAGTTAGTAAGTAAATCTTAATTAAATAGGTCTATTCTGTTTTTGTTTGTTTTATATATGCTTATCTAGATTTATAAATAGGTAGACTGACATATCTGTAAAACTTGGTTTTAATCCCTCCTTGATTTTAAACACTTAGGTTAAGAGTGTAATGTCTATTTTTAGTAAATAGTGTTATAACTAGGCTTATCATTTTAATTTTAAAATAAAATAGGCCCTACTCTACTAAAAATTGTAATTGCTATATAATAGGGTATAGTTTTTCTGAATTAGAATTAAACCTGGATGCTTAAATATAGGCTTGTGGTTGTTAGAAAGTTATCTTAAGCCTTGACCTACTATTTGAGGAATATAGATGGGCATAGCAAAATCTAAAATTATTTATACTAGATAGGCCTAGATAAATAATATGAAAAATATAGAATAGAAGAAAAACAGGTCTAAATTTAATTAGACCAAAGAACTTTTACAAAAGTTATTACTCTGACTATTTAAAAACATAACAATGATATTTGTTTTATGTTTTAGTTATTTTGAATTGAATATTGATGTTAAAAATCCCAGAACTTTACTACAATTTTCCCTTTCATGCATGCTACTTTACATGGACAATATGGCATCGCTACTTATGGGTTCCAAGCTTGTCTTTATACCAAATGGCGAAGTGGCAAGCATCCTATGATTGCTAAAAGAAAAAATGAAGCCAGCCTAAAGTAAAAATGCAACATGATAAAGAGCCCTAAAGTATTACTAAGAGCTCTTATAGACCTACTTTTATTGATAACAAAGTAAGCTTTCTAGCAATATTGACTTTAAAATCTTTCAGTACTGGACTCTTTCAGTTTCAATTATTTGCAAACCAATTTAATTGTACATTGTAGTAAAAGATGCACCTGGTTTTTTTTTCAAATGATTCTGCTTCTATTTTTTAGTTTCTAAAAGTATTGCTCACCCTAATTTTATTAGTCCATTGTACCATTAGTATTTTTTCTATTGAATGTGTACTTAACTTTTGTTTTGAAGTTGACTTATTTTTTGCTTGTGCTATTTCCCTTGTGCATACAAGTTTTATTTCATGAGCATATATGTGTATTTGTTTACATTTTCACAAATAAATATGTCTACTTTATTTTAATTGTTCAATGACATTTGCTTTTGTTCTGGCAGCTTACTAGCACAATACTAAAAGTGCAGAATCAAATAAGAAAGTCCTGTCATAACTCGTGTTCTTTATTGGAATTAAATTAGTGCATTGGGGTTTTATAAATGGATTACTAAACAGATCTTGGAAGATTTGATAAGACGGACAATGCATTCAATTGGTAAAGCTTAATACATCTTACAAGATCTGCCCAGATCTCCTAAGATCTGCTCGTGCAGACCGTGCAAGATCTTCCTGCAGATCTTGTAAGTTCTGCCTATATATTTTAATAGTGCAGATCTGTTACGTTCTTGCAAGAACGTAGCGAGAAGCTCCAGACAGATCTGCTAAGAAATGGCATGACGATTTCATCTAGGGTAGGATCAGAGATTCTACAACTATTGTTCAAGCAAAAAAGAAGGCTCCATCTCGACAATTTCAGTAAGTATTTTTATTCTGATCCAAAAATAATGCAAAATAATATCATACTCAATTATTGTCTTTACTCAAAACTGTCAAAGTGATTACCTGCTTTTCTCATCTCCTGCATTTGTAGACAAGCATTGCAGTACACCTATCTTCGGTTTGTTTGCCAGAACGCAGGTGCCTATCAACCTAGGGGCGCAGGAAGTCGTCCAAACCAAAGGTCAGTGTTTGCTGATATAAAATACATTCTTGTTTGAGCCAGCGTGCGGGAATGATGTACATGTAAACCGCACAGGATGGTATTGTCTATGGCCGAATTTCATTAACGCTGCATTCCTGCACGCTGACACATTTTACTCGTTTATTTAATTATGTATGACAACAGTTAGTAACAGTTAGTAGCTACAGAAACGATCGGGACACAACTATATAAAATACAGAAATTAAGCAATATGTCAAATACACAACTGCCCAGAGCGTCAAGGCCTTACTCAAAAGTAAATTGCACAATGTTGTTGGTGCCGCCGGCAAAAATCTTCAGATTTTTTGACAGTGCGGCAATTCGTAATGCAGAATCTGTGCTAAAAGTCTGCTCAGATATTTCCACTATTTCGGCCGACCCGTTGCCGGTATAGTTCCTTCAATTGATGGCGTACATGTATGCCCGACGAGAGCCTCTGTCAAGTGGTTGCTCATCTTGGCCATGATGCCCTCTCTAGCTTCCTTGACCGATGTACTTATCTGTAAATCAATAATGGAACATGTATGATTTTTAGATAATTTAATAGGATGACACCAGTTGTTTTAACTAGATAATTATATAAATTTGGAAATTACGTTGTGCCCAGTCACCTTCGTGATAGTACTCTGTCGGAATTCCAGCAATTCGTGTAGCTCCCTACAGTAGGCCGTACACAATGCGCTGTATAGGGTCGCGACAGCTCGGCACTAGCAGACATGCGCGCTTTAACATAGGTCCTAGCGTATTGATACAATTGCCTGTTTTGTGTACCACAGGCCATCGGAGCCTACACGCGGCCTCGGTCGCAGGAAAAAACCTGATCCATTCCATCCAGGCACAGCTTTAATTTTATCAATGTCTATGGCATTGAATTACGCTTGTACACATTTGTCTATGGCTAAACCTATCGGTCAATAGTGGAGGCTTCGCTCCCACACCCCCACACGCCACACACCCCGCTTCTGCACATTCTTCCCACTCTAGTCTATCTTTCGAGCAGGAATGGCTCAAACAAGAATGGAAATCATGAACGCTCACTCGTGCATCTATGGCCGAAATCACTCGTGCGCTCCGCGCACTCGTGCCTAGGTCGTTGCTACACTCGAAAGCAGTGCGTCATCTCTACATTGATGCACTCGTTAGCATTCAAGATTTATTCATTGATTAGACGGATTCGATAGAAGTAATAGCGATCATAGAATCATTGCAGCATATTTTTTATTCCCACAGATCCCATCGGCAGAACTGCCCATTTGAGATTGTAATTCATGCAAATGGCACAGGTGACAAACTTGTTGTACTGTCCATGTCATCTGAACATAACCATACAATTGTACCGGAGGCTTTTCGCCATACCAGGAAGCAGCGCAAGCTCCCGAGGATGCTCGCGAACGTGCCAAGTTAATGCTGGATGTTGGAGCCAATGTTACAAAAGTTAAAAGTTATTTAATGGAGAATACCGGAAAGATCGTATCAAATTCCGATGTGCAAAACCTACGGAATCAGCTGCGCGAGGCTAAGAAGGGTGCAAATCCCGTAATCACAATTGTGGAGCAGCTGCAAAGTGTGCCAGGCGCAACGGTAGAGGTACAGGAATCAGGCGGCGTAATCTCAGCCATCGTATATCAATCGGAGGCAATGGTGCGCATTTTCGAAGCATATCCAGAAGTTCTGATTTTTGACGCTACCTATAAGGTCAACAACCGTAATATGCCACTGTTCTTGCCGATGGTTGTTGATGGTAATGGCAATAGTCGAGTAGTGGCAGTCATTCTAACGGCAAATGAAGAAGCAGATACTGTGACTACTGCTATAAATTTTTTTCAACGTACTTTTAAATCATGTGACAAGGTCCGATCCCTGTTAGTTGATAAAGATTTGACAGCGCTGAAAATACTGACTCAGTGTTTCTCGAATGCCGAGGCAAATTTATGTCAATTTCACGTTTTACGCACCTTCAGGCGCCAGGTGACGGAAAGCCAAATGGGCATCACGGCATCTCAGAAAAATGCAATCATTGAGAATCTCCAAAAAATGGTCCACTCAGCAACGCAAGCGAAGTTTGAAAGCCTTTACAGCGAACTGCAGCATTTGGGATCGCCGAGATTTATGGAGTATTTCGACAAAAACTGGTATGGCTGCAGGCAACAGTGGGCGTGGTGCTACACAAAGCTCAGCATGAACATTGGCTTGACCGGTACTCAGCGACTAGAAAGCTTCCATCGACGGGTGAAAGGTGTCACTGGGCGCAATGCAGAGATGACGTCCTTCGTTGGCGACCTTCTCCTCGTGCTTCGAGCAACCGACGAGGAGCTGAATCATCAATCATTTGATGCACTGAACAGACCAATGCCACCTCCGCCGCGCACAAGTTTTCTGTACTCATACTACCGAGTACTCACACCGTATGCCTTTGCACATGTTCAGAAGGAAGCTGGGCACATTTCATCAACTACTGTCAATGATGGACTGTCAAAAAACCGGGAAGGCATTCTTTCAGTTACCAGGCAGTCGTGCCAGTGCGCCGCTTTTAATGCTTTTCTGCTGCCATGCAGGCATATTCTGCGACTCAGGGAGCAGGAGCTCCTTCCATTGTTTCATGAGAACTTAGTTCCACAGAGGTGGCTGCAACGTTACTGGCTTTCCGTGACAGAAATGCCATCAACCGACAGCTCCGTTACTGTCCATACGACTGAGAAAAAGGAGAAGCGGGTTTTGACGGAGACGCAGAAATTTCGCAAGGCTCACTCAGTTTGCATCGAACTGGCGCAGGTCGCGTCATCCGTAGGGATGACTGAATTTAACAGGCGAATATCGCTCTTGGAGTACGTGCTGCAAGCCTGGAAGGAAGGTACGGCTCTCGGTATCGAAATTCAGAGTGAGCCACTCCGACGCGAACCACTCCAACACCTGCCTCAAGGAGACCGGACAAGCACATCTGACGACAATGTTTTTGACACATTCGACATTGATGCGCTCCTGGGGGTAAGTATTGCGGCCATATATGTTATTGGGTTAAAAGTTGCAAAGCTTGCAAAGTATTTTTTAGTTGCTGTTCGGCTTTCATTTAAGAGAACAGAGAACACCGAGCGACTGGTCGATTCAGAACAACAGGCCAGGACCAAACAACAGTAAGCAGCGCAACTCGCCAAAGCTGAGCGACTCGCCGAAGCTGAACGACTCGCCGAAGCTGAGCGTCGTGATAAGGCTGAGCGACTCGCTGAAGCTGAGCGACTCGTCGAAGCTGAGCGACTCGTCGAAGCTGAGCGACTCGCCGAAGCTGAGCGACTCGCCGAAGCTAAGCGTCGTGCTGAGGCTCAGCGACTCGCAGAAGCTAAGCGTCGTGCTGAGGCTGAGCGACTCGCCGAAGCTGAGCGACTCGCCGAAGCTGAGCGACTCGCCGAAGCTGAGCGACTCGCCGAAGCTGAGCGACTCGCCGAAGCTGAGCGACTCGCCGAAGCTGAGCGACTCGCCGAAGCTGAGCGACTCGCCGAAGCTAAGCGTCTGGAGGCTGAGCGACTCGCCGAAGCTGAGCGACTCGCCGAAGCTAAGCGTCTGGAGGCTGAGCGACTCGCCGAAGCTGAGCGACTCGCCGAAGCTGAGCGACTCGCCGAAGCTGAGCGACTCGCCGAAGCTGAGCGACTCGCCGAAGCTGAGCGACTCGCCGAAGCTGAGCGACTCGCCGAAGCTGAGCGACTCGCCGAAGCTAAGCGTCTGGAAGCTGAGCGACTCGCCGAAGCTGAGCGACTCGCCGAAGCTGAGCGACTCACCGAAGCTGAGCGACTCGCCGAAGCTGAGCGTCGTGCTGAGGCTGAGCGATTGGCAGGCTTGTCGCTTCCAGCTGCCTGTAAGCGACGAGGTCGACCGAGAGGTTCTGATACGACTGTAATTGGAATCAAGAGAAGACGCCTTCGCGGACCTCGTGCGTTCTCCGAACTGGACAACAAAAATAAAGTCAAAAGTAAGTATAAATCGGTTTTTATATGCTCTGCTTTTTGGTTGCTGCATTCCTTTAAATGACTATATGATTTGTAACTTTGTAGCCATGTTAACCTGGCTTTTTGACTCTCGGCGCGCTGATGCTCTTATGAAGGGAGGCGAGCCTGTTGCGCCTGTCGAGGTTCATAACCTTCCGTCTCAGTTCATCGAAGAAGATGTCAGTAGTTCTGTCGCACTTCTGGTCAATTACGTCGATACAACTCGACTGCTGCAAATGATAACGAAATCCCTGCGTGCGCCCCAGCACTTTTGTGGAAGCTGTCGTAAAGAGCTATCAAGCGGCCGTTCTATCCTTTGTGACTCGTGCCAGTTGTGGCATCATTTTGACTGCGCTAGACTTCAGCGTCAGCCGACGGATCTTCATTGGTTTTGCAGCGAATGCAAGCGCTCATAAGTGTACGTTTAAATTGGCAATCCAACGATACTAAATGTATTTTTAAAGTTGGCTGCCTTATAATTGAAACAATTACTTAACTGGCTTTACGATTTCACTAGCCGAAACACTTGAATTAAAAACTCTTGCTGTGACGTCATATTTTTTACGTAACCCGTGCTGCATAAAACACCTGTGCAACCCCTGGGCTCTGGCGCTGAAAAGTACAGTCACCAGGCCTCGTCCCCTAGACTTTGTCCGCCTCTGGATGATGCGGTAGCTGGTGTTGCGGCCAAGATTCCTAGACAGACAGACAGACTGGGTTATCTAGACAGCGGGCCCGGCATGTTTGAAGGTATGCAACAGAGGCGTGGCCGCGCGACTAGTCACCTGTGAGGGAGTACACCCGGTAAAAACTGTCACTAACGAGACGGGAACCGACGAAGGTTCTTGACCCCAAGTGTACTAAAAAAGGCTAATTAAGGGACTGTATGCGATGCATGCAAGGACAGTCTAGTCAGTGCTGGAAACGAGGACTTTATCATAGGGGATCTTTTAGCTGGTGAGCAATTCTAGACTACGATTCCCTCCTAAGCCCCAGGATCCAGGGTGGATAATAGGTAACGTCATTTTAATGTCTCTCCTCCTAAATGCGTTCGATGCGGCAGGCGACGGGGAAGTGAGGTCCCAAGGCTCTCGTGGTGCACATCCTACAGAAGCTTAGTTAGAATTATACTGTTACTTTGTCGCTATAATTATTTGGTTGAATTCGGATCATACTCGCGGTGATCTTCCACTCTGATTCTTAGCTTCTATTCCATGCACTGCAACAGATGCACCTCACTACTCAGAATTCTCACGCCTCATGATAAATCAGTAAGCAGACAGAAGCAACAAAGAGTTAAAAGGCTAATGCCCTAAAAAAATTGCTGGCCCTAACTTGGCCCCTAACAATGCAGTTAATTATTAAAACGGAATACGTTAAGATTGAAGTATTAGGGGGAGCTCATGGTGAGCAATGGGGGAGAGACCGGACTGACGGTACCCAAGGAAGGGCAGCGCAACAGTAGAGAAAAAATGCCTTACAGACGCGGCCGACGGGCAGGGCTGATTGGCGCGGTGGTCGTTGGACTGTCAATGCGGCGGCTCTAGTCACAGACAATCAGTCCAGGCGAGATACGTCAGAAGAGAGGTTAAAGCAAATTGGGGAGAGACGGATGGGAAGAAGGATGAAAGGAAGGAGTGAGGGAGGGGAAATCAAGACATTTTCGCCTTGAGAGGGAAGCAAAAAGTGTAATTCTTGCCGCTCAGGGCTCAAATCGGGATCTTATTTATAGCCCTGGGATCACGCGTTACGCGATCACGTGAGCAAGATGCGTGATATGAAAGCCGTGACCTGTCCTTCACCTCCGTTACCAAGCAACCCTGATGACGTCACTCGCCAGCTGCGCTGTGATTGGACAAGCAATCGGAGTGTTCGCAGCAAGAAAAATGGTTTATGATGGGGGATAATGTAACAGGCAGGAAAAAGCTTGGTGGAGGTAGGGGGTCATAAAACTGTCAACACGCGTGAAAGATTTTGAACAATAAAAAGAGGTGGGGTTGGTGCACGAGGGAGTGGGGTTTGCGATAAGCAGGAGTCATCGTGATGAGTCATTGGAGAAATCACAAGGGAGGAAGGGGGTTGCATAAAAATTAGTGGGGGCCCAGGACGTGCCTACATCATATTTGACAACAATATTGTAGAAAAACGAATAAACCGCAAAGTAGCAAATTGTACATGCATGCAAACCTGAGTAAGCGACATTGCACACACAAACGTCGGATGTGCATTAGCTACAAGATAATATAAGATAGTTAAGAGCAACGCAACCCCTAAACACACAAACTATGCAACCAAGCACCCACAACCCAGACACATGACACATGCCACACGCTACCAACACAATAATCACTTAGGAAGTATACTTTCTATTTTATTACTGCTTTAATTAACTTTCTTTCAAACGTTTAGTAAGGTCCCAACTCCGATCACAAGCCTTTCAAGTAACAATTCACTTTCTATGTTGTAATAACAGCAATAGCTACTGTACACAGTTAATTAGTACTTGGTGTGTGTGTGCGTGTATGTGATTGTGACCCAGCTATTTTTCTCGATCTTTTTGTTCACAGCTTGCACGTTCAGGCATTTTATTGTAGTTATTGCGCAGTTTTGGAAAATACACACTCCAATCATGAAATAATTTCCGAATAGCCATTTTGCAATGGTCACCTTTTCTGTAAGTTATAATTTTTCCAATTGCTTTAATATACACTCAACAACATTAAAAAGTCGCCACCTTTGTGCGCATTAAATTCTAGCTCAGTATTGACTTTTGAGTGACGCAACTTGCGCCACGCGACGCAGAGTTGGGCTGGGTGAAAAGATAGGGAAGAGCGGAGGGCGAAGATTGGATGGATTGAAGCTACCGCCCGGTTTTAATAGTTTTTTTCAAGTGATGGGTTTCGACCTTCGGGCTCCTTGTCAGGGAAGCCTTCGGGCCTCAGGTCTCAGAAATAAATCAATTAGAGACCTGGCCCCCACTCCTGTCAGATGGTCAGCCGCATGGTAGCTTGATCGTGTGGCGAGCAGTCTAGGTCCTATAGCTAAGAGAGGGACAGCGAGAGACGAGCAGGGAGAATTTTGAAAGTAGAAATTAGCTAATCCACAGATCAACTAACCCGCTGCCACCAGCCCGTGCGCCCTGGCTCACCACACCGGGACTCTCGAAACCGGGCTTCCGACTAGAAGGGGCTTTGCACTTACCTGCCAACTAGTGTCTTTTTGCTGTCAATCTCGAAGTCATAGCCGATGATAAGGGACACTGCTGGGACTAGATCGCATTGGCCATGCAGGTACAGAGGGGACTTGTGCAGGGGATTCTTGCAGTGGCGAGTCTATGGGGTAGCTACATGTACTATTACATTGCTAAATACGAAGATATGTACTTTTGGCCTTCAACGCGCCAACTAGCCTCTCATAGCGCTGATAATAGTCTAACTCAAACTTCAGAGACCGCATGATTCATTTACCCGAGCCGCTTGGCTACCCTAGAGTGCACAAAGTACATCTCTGGCGCCGATTCTGCACTTCTGGCAGTTTTGCTCACTGATTTGATAGATTGGTCGACTGAGAACTGCCTTGCCATTGGTCCACTGTGACCGGCGCCTACTAGCTTAGCTACTCATCTGAGCCATCGGCGAACAAAGAAATAAAACCAATAAAAATAACTGTTAGATTTAACCTTCTCCTTAGTTCACTTCACACTTCAGATTGAATTGGAGTCTTAGACTACTAGCAGTATTATTGAATGATTTCTGCCTCAGCAACAGCACTACTGAACAAAAAGAGCAAAAGTGTGCGCCTAATTCAGCTACTGAAACAGGGGACAGATAAGGGATCACCCAATCAAGCAAGTCTAGGTAGCCTCTCACCCAACCAATCAGAAACTCAACAGCCGGAGACCAGGTAATCCACAGTGACCGAATCGGCTTGACGCTCTGCAGCTGTAGACTCGGGATGATGCTGAGGTCACAATCTTCGCTGTTAGCTAGCAGGTGATGCTCTTCACTTGATGTTCGCTGCTGATGACCGGGGGACTCGTCCTTGATGATGATGGGGGGAAGTCACAATCCGGGGATCAAGAAACGAAGGTCAGTTCCTGGCCGGTGGAGCAGGAACCAGGAAAGTTGAGGTCCAAGCGGGCCAAAAACACCGGTTTAAATAGCCGCCAACTGGACCGCAGTTTGTTATAATGGAACACGTCGATTCTGATTGGCTGAGCCGTTTTGTTAAAATGAGCGCCGAATTTTCTGATTGGCTAAGCTTGTTGCTACCCAGAATCACGTGACCGAGAGATCCTATCAGTTCCCACAGGGTCGTAAAAAGATGACAGGTGCGGCCATAAATCACTCAAAATCGCAACAAAATGATTTATGACTTTTCTCGTAGGATTGACAGAAATTAATGAAAAAATATACATTAGAAAGCTCTTATTAAATAGATAATGAAGATAATGAAGAGAAATTGCTAATCCCAAGGTACTTTTAGGGGTAATTCGCGTGCACCGGAAAAATGCTGCTCGTAGAAAGCCTCACTTATCTTGGATACATACTGACTCATGTTAGGAGGGAATTAGATTATTCTGATACCCCGACAACCGCATAGCAACGGGGAATTCTGCTATCCAATACCCTAACGACCGCATAGCAACGGGGAATTCTGCTATCCAATACCCTAACAACAGCATAGCAACGGGGAGTTCTGCTATCTAATACCCTAACAACCGCGTAGCAACGGGAAATTGTACTATCCGGTACCACAGCAACCGCATAGCAACGAGAAATCACACTGAGCCTATTAGACTCGATCAACTCGCTGTTAACTCAATTGTCGCTTATGCCGCCGATGACAAGCCGAAGGAGACGACAAGCCGCAATTATCGTTTGACGAATTGACACCCGAAGCGGCGGTCGCAGCATTGGAGCGGCCAGCCTGCGACGATGCAGACCGAGATGCGGATAGCTGCTGCTGCTGCAATGGATCGGTCGGATCCGACCAGGCAGGATCCGACATCGGCACGGTGACGTCATTGTCCAAATTACTCGGACAATGTAATTTGTCCGAGTAACTCGGCCAAATTACTCGGGATATCCATTGGGTAGGGTAGATTGATAGTTTATCCAAGTCTGTGACGATAATCCAAGACCCTACCCAAGACCCTGTCAAAGCTGTCACACGCTTGAGTGAACACGAACAATAGGCTCTGACCTCATATATCTTGATGGCCTGTCAAAATGATGAGAAAAAAGCTACCGCCCGCATCCTCTCAGACCATCTGGCGCCCGCCTCAACACTGTGTGAGGCGCAGGTGGCTGGCAGACCAGCTTCGAAAGCGATAATTTATGACCCAAGAAGCTGCGCCTATGTTATTATGACTACTAGTATGACCAGACATTATATCTAGTATAGATTCTATGACAATTCGCAGAAAAAGGATAAAAATACCCATTGCCCACTGTTAGTAGGCTGGTAAGTTTAGAGTCCATGTGCTAGCGCGGGATTTGGGAAAAAGTGCGTCCTCATCACAAGCATTTTTATATCCAAATGGTTGGCCAGGTGATGGACGCTGGTCGAAAGACACTGCTCACTGGGGCGAAAGGGTGGCGAATTTTCAATATTATTGAGCTGTATTCGTTTGGCACTGTAATGGAGCTTTTGTCTATTGTAGCAAAGCTGGCACAGCGGCATTATAATTTGGTCCAACAATTGAGAATTCGAAAATTCACGTTCCGAATCAGGCCAGGGGACGTAGAGAAGAACATCAGTGCTTATATAGTAACAATTTAAACTGCATGGTTAGTACTGTCTACATGTATAATTACACTTAAATAAATTGCTATGTGTTAATGGTTTCTTACATGGTACATACATGGTACATGTGCAAGTCCAAAGTATTCGCAACGGCTGCCACCGTGCATGCAATTAGAACATCCGTCGTTCACGCAAATAATGCCTATCTTATGCACGCCCGCCGTGCACGCAAGCATAGCATTACGTGCACGGCAGCCGTTCACGCAATTCTTATATTATATAAGATCATTCATAAGGGCAGCCGTTCACGCAATTCTTATATTATATGCACGGCCGCCGTGCACGTAAGTAGAACATTACGTGCACGGCAGCCGTTCACGCAATTCTTATATTATATGCACGGCCGCCGTGCACGTAAGTAGAACATTACGTGCACGGCAGCCGTTCACGCAATTCTTATATTATATGCACGGCCGCCGTGCACGTAAGTAGAACATTACGTGCACGGCAGCCGTTCACGCAATTCTTATACTATATGCACGGCCGCCGTGCACGCAAGCTCTTCGAATTAATAATGAATAGTTTAATAATAGTACTACACTACAGACAGACTACACTAAATATTTTTTGCAGTGGGAATAAAATTGTCTTTGATTTTATTTCATTTCATATAAATAATATTAACAATATACTGAATAGTCAAAATCCATTGTTAAGAATTAGGAAAGTGTCTAGTATAAGCCCCTATGCCAGAATTTTTTGGGCAAAATTTTAGGTGTTTGCCAAGTATGCAAAAAATTAGAAATATGACTGTTGTGTACACCAAAATTTCAAAATTATGCAACTTTAATTTTCTGCTACAACTATGAAGCACTTTTTTCTATTGTTAGAGTCTATATTTAATAATGTTTAATATTAATATTATAACAAAATAAGTTTTGTGTCTATTTTACTCCTTTACAAAAGCTTGCAATTATGTAAAGTTCTAGTATTTAAATTCTTTAAAATAGCCCTATCACATTGAATAAAAATTTATATTTTTTGTTTGCATTTCCTTTACCTCTTAATGGCTTTTTTTCTTCAAAATGTTATAGAAACGGGAAGATATTGCACCTATTTTCAAATTGCTTTTTATACCATTTTCTGTACACCAAATACAATTTTTTAAGATTCAAACATGCCAAATATACACATCAATAAACTATGAAGAATTAATTGGCATTAGAAAAAATTAATATACATAATACCTTTTTGATTATAGATCAAAAAGGCCTATTTAAATTTAAAGAATTTCAAATTCAGTATAATACTAAGGCCTAGGTCTAGGATCCTAACTAAGGCATAGGCCTAATGTCTATTTGCTAAATTGATAATATCTTTATTTTATGCCATTTTGAATAACAAAAAGTATTTTAGTCAAACTATTTTGCTAAAGCCATTAGCCATATCGCCACATCCCTATTTTTAAAGATATATACTTCAAGTCCATACCCTAGAAAATATAGTGTATATTAGAATTTTCTAGTATGCATTCTAACTAAAATAGCATACATAGTAGTATACAAATGAAAAATGTATAGTTGTCATTATATAATACATGATAGGCCTATACATTATTGGCTTTATTGCTTATTAATTTTTTTAGATTTATATTACTGTTAGGCCTATTTTATAAAAAAGTTATTCCAATTGGACAATTAGAAGATGTATCACTTTTTTGACTTATAAATAAATATTTTGAAATTAAATTATTTCAAAATATTGAAATATGGTGAGCCCAATACATGATCAATTAGGCAAAAGGCCCGTTAGTTCAATAGATATAATGGCAGTGAAGATCTTGTGTTGTTTTTTGTGTGTATTTATATTTATAAATAGTGCAAGATTGAGGGGCCTAGGGAGATGCAAAAAGGTGGTGTGGCATGATAGGTTACGCCAACCCCACCTGGCTTAGTGAGCTGGCTAGCTTGGTGTGCACCCACCCCATCTCAGCTAGACAGAGGTTGGGGGATTTCCAGTGTGGCTGCACTGGTGCTCGCCAGTCACATAGTCTGGCCACCACAACATCCTATATGGTTAGATAGGTCTAAGATTTTGACTTCCTAGTAGATTTAATTTTTGGGCATTTGAAATGAATCACTCATTCTAATGTACTATAGCTATTGGCTGACAATACCATATTGACTTCAATAAAGTTCTACCTTAACCATTTTTTCTATATCCATATCTGAAGGTATAGCTTAGCTGTTGTCATCAAGGGTGCCAATGGTCTGATGCATGCATATTGTGACCCTCATTATTTCAGCCAGACAGAATGCCAGTCACAGGCGCGGGTGACACCAGCGGTGCCAATTCAGCCATCACGGACACCCGGGCAGAGCTGACCCAGCTGCTGCAGAAGCGAGCAGAACTGGCCGAGACTCTTGGCAACTTGGAGCGGCAAATTTATCGATTCGAGGGCAGCTACCTTGAGGACACGGCTCAATATGGGAATATTATAAAGGGCTGGGATCGGTGAGAGATCTGTCTGCTTGCAGAGCAATTCGTGTCCACTGTAGAGAATCAGTGTGTCCACTGTTGAGAATCAGTGTGTCCACTGTAGAGAATCAGTGTGTCTACTGCAGAGTATCGGGTGTCCGCTGTAGAGTATCGGGTGTCCACTGTAGAAAATTGGGTGTCCACTGTTGAGAATCAGTGTGTCCACTTGATAGAATTGGGTGTCCACTGTTGAGAATCAGGTGTCCACTGTAGAGAATCAGTGTGTCCACTGTAGAGAATTGGGTGTCCACTTGAGAATTGGGTGTCCACTGTAGAGAATTGGGTGTCCACTTGAGAATTGGGTGTCCACTGTTGAGAATCAGTGTGTCCACTGTTAAGAATCAGTGTCCACTATAAAGAATCGGGTATCCACTATAGAGAATCAGTGTGTCCACTTGAGAGAATCGGGTGTCCACTGTTGAGAATCGGGTATCCACTATAGAGAATCAATGTGTCCACTTGAGAGAATCGCGTGTCCACTGTAAAGAATCGAGTGTCCACTGTAGAGTATCAGGTGTCCACTGTAGAGTATCGGGTGTCCACTGTAGGGTATCGGGTGTCCACTGTAAAGAATCGGGTGTCCACTGTAAAGAATCCGGTGTCCACTGTTGAGAATCAGTGTGTCCACTGTAGAGTATCAGGTGTCCACTGTAGAGTATTAGGTGTCCACTGTAGAGTATCGGGTGTCCACTGTTGAGAATCAGTGTGTCCACTGTAGAGTATCGGGTGTCCACTGTAGAGTATCGGGTGTCCACTGCAGATAATCTGGTGTCCACTGCAGAGAATCAGATGTCCACTATAGAGAATTGAGTGTTCACTGTAGAGAATTGAGTGTCCATTTTAGAGAATTGAGTGTCCATTATAGAGAATTGAGTGTCCACTGTAGAGAATTGAGTGTCCACTATAGAGAGTTGAGTGTCCACTGCAGAGAATCGGGTGTCCACTGCAGAGAATCAGATGTCCGTTGCCATAGGCCTATAGCGCATTGGATAGGGGGGGGGCAGTCTTGAACCTGTTCTGTATTGATTGGAGTCTCGGCCATTCCACCCGTCCATCGCAGCTACCTGACCAGTCAGAAGCCCGGCCAGGACGTACGCGACAAGCGCAGCCGCAAGATAAAAGAGTCTGACCGACTCTTCTCTAAGTCGTCAGTAACGTCCGCAGCTGTGAGTAGTGAATTTGTTTAGACTGCGGAATGCTTGATTAGTTTGTTCTTGTAAGAGTCTATACACTTGACCTTAATTGACCTCTATACACAGGCAATCAATGGAGTGACGGATCTCGGCCACAAGCTGGCTTCGGCCACGCCAGCTCAGGCCAGTTCGGCCGCCGGCGGCGGGGGCGCAGGGGACCCGTCAGCCAACGGACCTACCCCGGCTAAAAAAGGTCGCAAGAGCAAGAAAACTGGCAAACTGAAGTAAACAGACGTTTTTTTGTGTTCAACTGGACAAAAACTAACGGCAATTGCTTGCGTATCAATTGGTGGGATTGATTTGAATTTCAAGGCATTTTTTTAATTTTGGTTTCTCTAACTGCTCGAACTGGTTTGAGCAGTTCGTATCTGACAGTTTAATGTTCTTATGAAGTTAAATATGTGAACTTTTTATTATAATTCAATGATTGTCTTACTTGTAATTTTTCATTTCATTTTAAATATATAACTGTCAAATTTTGTGCATTTGAGTGCGATATGTACTTTACTGTACAGCTCTTTGTTATTACGAGTGCGATTATTAGATCTAACCGCTGGTTCAGCAAAGTATTTGTTTAACCTTTGCGGCACATCTCAAATCCCAGCATCGTGTCTTGCTATCAATATAATCAACAACAAAATAAATTGTCAGCCAGTCAAGCGTAGGGCCTGGGTGGCGATAGAGTGCCGCATTGGTCACTCGCTCGTAGCCAATCTTGACGGCGGCGCGCAGCAAGCCAGCGTGCGCCGCATCGACTTGCTGTTCGAGCGAATCCGTCAGCGTCCAGGTCTCGGCGTTGTACAACAGGACGGTCTCGATCACCGCCTGGAACAACGCCGCCCTCTGACGGTCAGACAGGGCATCCGACTGTAGGACAGGGCCACAGGGCTTCACGGGACGGAAGGCAGCCCAGGCAGCCGCCGCACAGCTTTGAGCTCTTTGTTAGAGGACAGCGACAAACCTATTACTGGCTCACCAATAAGCGGCACGGTCTAGACTGGGACAGGAGTGGGTTCCGACCCTACTCTTGTCTCTGGAGCGGTACGTATCTCTCTCTCGCAAGGCCCGATATTCAGCAAAGGGGATGTCAAGTGCCAGTTCCTATCGCGTCTTCTGCTACAGCCTGTGTACGACCTAGCACACCTGGCCTTTCCGAGTGCCTCAAAGTACGTGCTACCCTCATGCGCCCTGGCCAAGGTGACGCTGTACGCTGATTGGCTGCGGCCTCGCGGCTACGGGTCTATAAAATTAGGGTTAGGGTTGCAGCAGGCACTGGCGTTTCTCTCGACTGTCTAAAGATGGTCGCAACAATTCGCGTGACAAATATCGTGAAAGGAGCCGATCTGGCGACCCAGGTGGGTCTGCAACAACTAGCGAATTTCCTGATCTCTTCATCTGCCTCAGCATCACACAATCCGCCATCGCCTGGTTCATCCTCGAACACTGGCAGTGGTGATGAAGAGCGGGCAGCATCGAGTAACCGCGCTGGTGTATCCGACCGGACAAGTGTCTGTCTGTGGAGCCAAAAGCATGGAGGAGGCTTGATCGCAGAGATGGAGAAGATTGTGAGGTTGTGCGGACTTCTTGCGATTGACCAGTCTGGCCCAGATTCGCATCAACACTATTACCTCTCTGTGACGGCCTTTCCCGCGGGTCGATATCCACTCCGGTTGGGGGAAGTCAAGTCTTATAAATTGGCCGCATCGGGGCACCTATGAGCTGCGGAAATGTTTAAACGGACTTGTGCTCGAGTGTACTGCTTCTGTATTGCAAAACTCGAGTACTTATAAGGTTTTCCTTCTACTCATGAATTTTTTTAAATACATTGACGTATACTGGCCAAACAGGCTTCCTGCCATGTATTGGTTTCCCGACAGACATTCAGACATTCAGAAATTGTTCAGTAAATGTTTAACAAAATTGTCTATTTAGTACGCAAAAAATGTAAATTTTTAGACTTTTTTACGCATGTCTCTGCTTTAAAAAGACACACCAGACACACACAAAGACGCTTCACAAACTGAGATATTCCCTAGCAAATGTTGTTACGACGTTTCCCAATATACCGAATACCGTATATGGTCGTTTTTTGAGGAGCCGCTACATCGTCGCACTTTGCTCTTTCTGAATGAAAATTGCACAGCTGCTTTAAAATGTAACAACCGTTGCTAGGGAATATCTCAGCTTGTGAAGCGTCTTTGTGTGTGTCTGATATGTCTTTTAAAGCAGAGACATGTGTAAAGTAGTAGTAGTAGTAGTAGTAGTAGTAGTAGTGGTAGTAGTAGCTTTTTTTCACGCTTTGAAATATCACGCGCTTTCAAAAATACTATATCTTTTTACAAAAATCGCATATTATTGAGAACAATCCTTAATTATACTAGATATTTGTTATATTGACAAAATAATATTTAACTACCTTGTCTGAATCGCATTATAGAAGAATCGTTTTGCATTAAGGTCATATATATATATACAACATCGATTTTCTATTTTTCCTTGCTTAGAATCTTGTTGTTCCATCGTTAGTCGTTAATCGGCTAAAAAAACCGTAAAAAAATTCCAGACGCTCTTTCAAATACCTTACTTAATACAAATATCGTAACTCGTTTTCAGCGATCGTGTAAAAAATTTAACCTTTTGAATAAATACTAAATATTGATACATCGGTTTATACTGGCATAACAGGCTCCTTAAGCCTGAGCCAAAACTACTACTACTACTACTTTACACATGTCTCTGCTTTAAAAGACACATCAGACACACACAAAGACGCTTCATAAGCTGAGATATTCCCTAGCAACGGTTGTTACATTTTCTAGATATACCGAATTCTGTTTGATGTTGCTGTTTAAATCATATAACCGTTTTTTTCAGAAGCTGTGCTCTTTCTGCATGAAAATTGCACTGCTGCTTTATGCATGCCTCGCTGTAAAAAGACACATTAAAGACCAACAAAGACACTTCACAAGCTGAGGTATTCTTTACAACGGTTGTTAC
Organism: Macrostomum lignano; assembly: GCA_002269645.1. Classification (NCBI taxonomy): domain Eukaryota; kingdom Metazoa; phylum Platyhelminthes; family Macrostomidae; genus Macrostomum; species Macrostomum lignano. The sequence goes on from NIVC01001350.1 coordinate 158,542, forward strand.
AATTGATTCTTCAATGATTGTTAGGGCCTAGCTATTGACATATAATTAAAATAATTATCATATCATATTTTTAATATTATCATAATTATTCATATAATTAATGAAATTAGTTAATTAGCACATAAACAGAGCTACAACTGGCTAAAAGACTTTAACATTAAAATAGTTGACAAAAACAGAAAAATATATACTTGGCCTCCTGTGCCCTTATTAGCACAATCTATTAGAGCACTATAGAATTCTTGGTTTAATAACTATAACTTATTCTGATTACTTCAAAACTCCAGATCATTTATGACCAATAACCATATTCAATATTTCTATTATTCTATTATTCTACTATTATATTTTATTTTAAATATTATATTTGCAATTTTAATTTCTTTTATTATTCATTTTTGTGGCCTAGTTGATACTGCAAGCTTTCAATTTAATCATTGATATAAAAATCAGGCTTGTGACTATGAGACTAAATATTTTCTGTTTATGGTCAACACATGTTGGTATAGCTGAGTTTAATTTAATCTTGGGGGTATCAATTTGATCATTCTACTCATATAATGTTAGGTATCCAATGCTATAATAGAAGTCGTTTACTTATCATTGAAAAAAAAACTGAAAACAGAATTTGACACAATAAACAAATATTAATAAACACTTTTGCACTAGATATCATCAAGTCAAAAAATGTTTAGAGTGACTGGCTGTTTGGCGATGCAGGCTGGAATAAACCTCCACATAAACTTCCCTGGAATAAACCTTGCAGCATAAACTTCCCTGGAATAAACTTCAGTAGACTAAGACTATCATTGCACCCTAAAGCAATGACAATCAGACTTTACTTCTCATTAGTAATCTTGTTGTACTGACCTGCAATGTACTTAGGCTAGCTGGTCAATGTCATTATTTGCAGTTCCAAAATTCTACTCACTGCCATCCTCTTCAAGTAGCTTGTCCAGATTGCTCATTAAAACAAGCCAATTAAAAACAAGTTATAATGACAATGAAAATATGCATTGAAAACATAGAATGATCAAATTGATGCCCCTATGATTAAATTGAACTCTGCTATACCAACACATATGAACCATAGACAAATCTTTCAGTCTTGCAAGCCTGATTTCCATATGTATGATTAACTTGAAAGCTTGTAATACCAACTAGGCCACAAAAGGAATAGCTAATTATCCAACTAGTTTGCTATAAATTAGGCTGGGCTATACACAAGCCAATATAGAGCTAAAAATAGGAGTCAATTCCTGGGCCAAATGGGAATGTGAAAATTCAAATTGGTGCTAGGCTGTATTTATATTGAATATTCCAATGTATTAAAACAAAGTAAAAATGTATCTGAAATGTAATTAGTGTACCTTATTAATTGGCACCTATGCATGTATTCTAGTGAATTTAAAAAATGAATTAATAATTGATATTTTAACTAATATTACACATCCAAAGATCCCTACCACACTTATACTTAGATATTAAAAAAGTTAAAAGGAGATATTATCTATCATATTTTTGTTAATTTTTTAAATCTAACATTAACCATGGGCAAAACTTTGATTTTCTGTCTGAGCCTGGCTGCTTTATACTTTTATGCTGTAGCAAAACTCAAAATTTTGCCAGTAGAGATATAGGATAAAATCATATCTGCTTTGTTGACTATTACAAATTGATAATTAATTGATTTTATTAAAACTGATTTAATTAATTAATTGACATTTTCACCAACAACTGCATAATATAGAAATAATAATACTTTCTTAATAAGATTTTTACTTATATAGATCAGGCCAAACTATTTTTAGTAAGCATTCTTATACAACTTTATAACATGCTTATGGATCTATGATTCATACTATTCTTTTATTATATTTTTTCCGGCATTTTAATGTAGATTTCTTTTAGTTAACAATAATGATATTTAAAATGAATAAAGTATAAAATGAATGATTTTTGCAGATCTTGAAGTCAATAATGCCTGCTATAGCAGACCTTATTTGTAAGGCTTGCGATGAGCCATACACGGACCTTGCTGCTTTTCTGACACACAGTGTCAGCTGCTGTCAGCCTAGTGGACCAAACTCGCAAATATTTGTGTGCAGCATCTGCAGCCTCTTCACAAACAAAGTTTTTATTGTGCAAAAGCATTGCCAGGCTGCTCACAATGGTCAGGTATGAATGCAATTGGAGGTTCATATGAAGGTTACTGAACCTGATTGACTCTTTGCAGTAGGAGACCATCTTTATGGGGTTTTAGCCTAGTGGTTAGTGCGTCTGATTCCACTGGAACCATTTGTGTCCTTGAGCAAGACACTGAACTCTGCATTGCTTCAGTTCACTCAGCTGTAAAATGGGTGCCAGCTTTAGCTTGGCGACCCCCCCCCAGTCCTTGGACTAAACAGTCTTTATAGCTGAAGCTGAGCTGTCGGTTGCACATCTGCCGGTCATCTGGCCCAATGGGGGCCTGGTGTAATCAGTTATTTTTTATTAGTTATGAACTTGATGCTTATAAATGCAGGATTTGGATCTCTTAGCCACCAAAATCCACAGAATAGTCTTGCTGTCACTCGCTCCGCAATTTAACACAGGGCACAATGCAGCTGCACCTGCGTTTCGGCGGCCAAGATGCAGCTGGCGCCTCTGCCCAGCAGCCGCCTTCGCAGCAGCCCGCTCAGAAGCCTCCGACACCGCCGAATGTCGAGACCGACGCTAGCGAGCCTCCGCCTGCGGCTGGCCGTGCAAGCGGCGATCGGAAACGGTGCCAAGTTGACCTCACCACCGCCACGGCAGCGCCATCAGCTGCGGAGCCGCCAGCCCGGCGAGTGAAAACGGAGCCGGCCAGCTGTGCAGTCAAAGCGGAGCCGCTGGAACCGGCCTCAACTGCTGCTCCGGTCAATGAAGAGGCCTCTGAAGATACCAAGGCCCCGCCTGCCATCATTGCGCCTGGCTTTGGGCGCGCCAGCGGCGGCGGTTGGGGTCGCGGGCGCGGCGCCAGTCGCATGCGCAGTGGCAGCGCCAGACGTGGTGCCGGGCGTCGCAGTTCGGCGAGCACCGACGAGCCTTCGGGGGAGGCGGCGCCGGCGCCAGTCCGCGCCCCGCCCGTCCGGTCGAGCGCTCGTCAGGCGAGCCGCAGCGCCTCGGAGCGAATCAGCTCCAGCGTACAGCGTCGGGACAGCGAGGATAGCGACGAGGCAGAGGAGCCGCAGCAGCCCGAACTCGCTGACAGCGACGAAGATCCGGAGGCGGCAGTTGACATCGACTTTTTGAATGAGAGCGTCGCCGAGAGCAGCGCCGAGAGCGGCGCCGAGAGCGGCGACGAGGACCTGGCTGAGGACTCCGCTTCCCTGGCTAGCAGCCCCGGCTCCGACAGCCCGCCTGGCGACCCCAGCAACGCCAATTCAACTGCCGCCGCCGCCGCCAGAGCGGCCTCCGTGGCCTCCGAAGCGCTGTGCCAGCCCATTAGTGTGGTCGCCATCCGCCTGGCCGGATCGGCCATCTCGCCAGCTGCAGGCGCCGAGGTGTCGGTGCAGCTGTTCGCTGACTGCATCCGCCTGAGCGTCGGGCCAAACCGCTGCCTGATACTGCCGCACCCGCTGCCCGAGATCGTCGCCTACTGCGCCAGGCACGCCAGTCTGCTGATCAGATTTTATACTGAAGATTTCCAACGGGCCCGCGAGTCGCTCGGCTTCTCTATGCCGACGCCAGCAGACCAAAGCCGCTGTCGGCTCTGCCTGCAGCTGGAGAGGCCGCTGCCTCCGGCTGTGCTGGCTTCGATTCGCAGAGCCTACAAAGCGGCGCGAACTCGCGGCGCCTTGGCTGGCAAAGAATTCTCGCTGCGCCAGCTGCTGCTACTCAAGCCGAAATGGGGCAAACGGATTCTGGATGAGGCTAACGGGTGGCATGTGGATGAGTAGCCTGGGTTTGAGCTCGCAATTGGGGAGTTTGGTAGTGACAATTAGATTTTTAGCAGCTATTTCAGTATTAAGAGTGTCAGTTAGAGTGATGGGAGTGACAATTAGAGTGATGAGAGTGGCAGTTAGAGTGATGGGAGTGACCATTAGAGTGATGAGAGTGGCAGTTAGAGTGATCGGAGTGGCCATTGTAGTGATGGGAGTGACCATTAGAGTGATGGGAGTGGCCATTGGAGTGATGGGAGTGACCATTAGAGTGATGGGAGTGGCCATTGGAGTGATGGGAGTGGCCATTGGAGTGATGGGAGTGGCCATTGGAGTGATGGGAGTGACCATTAGAGTGATGGGAGTGGCCATTGGAGTGATGGGAGTGACCATTAGAGTGATGGGAGTGACCATTAGAGTGATGAGAGTGGCAGTTAGAATGATGGAGTGACAGTGATGGGAGTGGCCATTAGAGTGATAGGAGTGACCATTAGAGTGATGGGAGTGACCATTAGAGTGATGAGAGCGATGTGACCATTAGAGTGGCAATTACATATACTTTTGTACATGTAGTTTTTTGTAGCATGTGCTATAATTAGTAATTTTACCATTGTCATGTTTGAATCCATTTTTATGTTTATCTTATGCCGCATCTTTCTATTGTCGTTGTCTTATATCAACTCGCCCACTTAGCTTAACCAGCTGTTGTCAATGAGTGTGTTTGATAGCATTTGCAACACTCATACACATGTAATTTCATATTTAATATATTGCATGAAATCCTTTCCTTTCAAACATTCAAACATTTAATGTGAAATCATGTCTTTTTAGCTGAATTTAGCTGAGTTTTTGCTGATTTCAACATCCCCAATCAGGCTATCAATATCCCCTATCAGGCTATCAATATCCCCAATCAGGCTATCAATATTCCCAATCAGGCTATCAATATATATTCCCAATCAGGCTATCAATATCCCCTATCAGGCTATCAATATCCCCAATCAGGCTATCAATATTCCCAATCAGGCTATCAATATATATTCCCAATCAGGCTATCAATATTCCCAATCAGGCTATCAATATTCTCAATCAGGCTATCAATATCCCCAATCAGGCTATCAACATCCCCAATCAGGCTATCAATATCCCCAATCAGGCTATCAATATCCCCTATCAGGCTATCAATATATATTCCCAATCAGGCTATCAATATTCCCAATCAGGCTATCAATATTCTCAATCAGGCTATCAATATCCCCAATCAGGCTATCAACATCCCCAATCAGGCTATCAATATCCCCAATCAGACTATCAATATCCCCAATCAGGCTATCAATATCCCCAATCAGGCTATCAATATTCCCAATCAGGCTATCAATATTCTCAATCAGGCTATCAATATCCCCAATCAGGCTATCAATATTCCCAATCAGGCTATCAATATCCCCAATCAGGCTATCAATATTCCTAATCAGGCTGTCAATATCCCCAATCAGGCTATCAATATCCCCAATCAGGCTATCAATATCCCCAATCAGGCTATCAACATCCCCAATCAGGCTATCAATATCCCCAATCAGGCTATCAACATCCCCAATCAGGCTTTCAATATTCCCAATCAGGCTTTCAATATCCCCAATCAGGCTATCAACATCCCCAATCAGGCTATTAATATCCCCAATCAGGCTATCAATATCCCCTATCAGGCTATCAATATCCCCAATCAGGCTATCAATATCCCCTATCAGGCTATCAATATCCCCAATCAGGCTATCAATATTCCCAATCAGGCTATCAATATATATTCCCAATCAGGCTATCAATATTCCCAATCAGGCTATCAATATTCTCAATCAGGCTATCAATATTCCCAATCAGGCTATCAACATCCCCAATCAGGCTATCAATATCCCCAATCAGACTATCAATATCCCCAATCAGGCTATCAATATCCCCAATCAGGCTATCAATATTCCCAATCAGGCTATCAATATTCCCAATCAGGCTATCAATATCCCCAATCAGGCTATCAATATTCCCAATCAGGCTATCAATATCCCCAATCAGGCTATCAATATTCCTAATCAGGCTGTCAATATCCCTAATCAGGCTATCAATATCCCCAATCAGGCTATCAATATCCCCAATCAGGCTATCAACATCCCCAATCAGGCTATCAATATCCCCAATCAGGCTATCAACATCCCCAATCAGGCTTTCAATATTCCCAATCAGGCTTTCAATATCCCCAATCAGGCTATCAACATCCCCAATCAGGCTATCAACATCCCCAATCAGGCTTTCAATATCCCCAATCAGTTAACAACCGCAAGCACTATTGCTTGTACATGCATGTTTTGCATGCAGTGCAAATCCAGCTAGAGAAGTGGCAGTCATGAGCAGCAGCAGTCGCATAGCGGTCTTCAGCCGCATGGCGGAGGACCAGCTGTACCTGAACCGCGCCTGTTTAGTCGGCTACTGCGATTTGAACGCTAGCAGCCTCCGGGCTTTGCTAGGCATCGAGGCCAGGGTCGAATTCTGGGACCTGGATGTGCCTGGGCTGCCCTGCGGCAGAGATGACGGGGCCCAGCAGCAGCTGTTGCTGCCCGCCTGCGAACGGTGGGACGGCACTCCGCCAATGGAGGGAGAGCTCAAGCCACTGCAGGTTGGTGAATAGACGGGGAGGGTGGCAATCAGAGTAATGAAGAGTGACAATCTGAATAATGAAGAGTGACAATCAGAGTAATGAAGAGTGACAATCAGAGTAATGAAGAGTGACAATCAGAGTAATGAAGAGTGACAATCTGAATAATGAAGAGTGACAATCAGAGTAATGAAGAGTGACAATCAGAGTAATGAAGAGTGACAATCAGAGTAATGAAGAGTGACAATCAGAGTAATGAAGAGTGACAATCAGAGTAATGAAGAGTGACAATCAGAGTGTTAAAGAGTGACAATCAGAGTGTTAAAGAGTGACAATCAGAGTGTTAAAGAGTGACAATCAGAGTGTTAAAGAGTGATACTTAGAGAGTGACAATCAAGGGTTGCGGGCTCATAAAAAGTAATCGAGATACACATTCGAGCTAAGATCAAGGCACATTTCGCACCACCCCATTTTGCCCAGGTGCTGAACCTGAAGTACGAGCAGTACTCTCTCATCCTAGTGAACTCGCACGTCCCTCCGAGCCGAGTGCACTTGGTGATGCAGCGAGTTTTCCAACTATTCGAACAGTTCAAAGTTAGCCGAGTCCACCTACTCAGCTGTCTGCACCTGCCGGACGCAGCTGCTAATCCAATTGAGTTGCTGGACGATATCGACAACAGGGCAGACGGGGGAGCGGCTCGACTCACCGAGACCGCCTTCAACGGAGCCGCTGACAGACTGGACCCCGGCCTGCCCAGCCTGGACCTTACCGCTAGTCCAGTCCGGGACGCCTTCCTGTGCTGCTTTGTCCAGTTCGCTCTGGTGGACCGGCTGCCCTTCACCCTGCTGGCCTGCGTCCGCCACCGAGCCAAGGTGGCCAGCGTTGACTCGCCCTCCGTGGCCGCCTTCCAGGCCTGTCTGGCCGACCGGCTGGGCCTCGCCTTCAGCCTGGAGCGCAGCCTCAACGGGATTCGCTTTCACAGGCAGCCGGTGGGCGCCGGCGGCGACTCCGGGATGTACGTCTGAGTGTGAACTGGTGAACTTGTGAACTGGTGAACTTGTGAACTGGTGAACTTGTGAACTGGTGAACTTGTGAACTTGTGAACTGGTGAACTTGTGAACTGGTGAACTTGTTAACTGGTGAACTTGTGAACTGGTGAACTTGTGAACTGGTGAACTTGTAAACTGGTGAACTTGTGAACTTGTGAACTGGTGAACTTGTGAACTGGTGAACTGGTGAACTTGTGAACTGGTGAACTTGTGAACTGGTGAACTTGTGAACTGGTGAACTTGTGAACTTGTGAACTGGTGAACTGGTGAACTTGTGAACTGGTGAACTTGTTAACTGGTGAACTTGTGAACTGGTGAACTTGTGAACTGGTGAACTTGTAAACTGGTGAACTTGTGAACTGGTGAACTTGTGAACTGGTGAACTTGTGAACTGGTGAACTTGTGAACTGGTGAACTTGTGAACTGGTGAACTTGTGAACTGGTGAACTTGTGAACTTGTGAACTGGTGTGAACTTGTGAACTGGTGAACTTGTGAACTTGTGAACTGGTGAACTTGTGAACTTGTGAACTGGTGAACTTGTGAACTCGTGAACTTGTGAACTGGTGAACTTGTAAACTGGTGAACTTGTAAACTGGTGAACTTGTGAACTTGTGAACTGGTGAACTTGTGAACTGGTGAACTTGTGAACTGGTGAACTTGTGAACTGGTGAACTTGTGAACTGGTGAACTTGTGAACTGGTGAACTTGTGAACTGGTGAACTTGTGAACTGGTGAACTTGTGAACTGGTGAACTTGTGAACTGGTGAACTTGTGAACTGGTGAACTTGTGAACTGGTGAACTTGTGAACTGGTGAACTTGTGAACTGGTGAACTTGTGAACTGGTGAACTAACGAATTGATGAGCTCGTATGTGCACCACACCTGCTTCTTTAAATAACATGTCCTATCAAAGCTATTGAATCAGTTTTCTAGCGTTTTTCTGTATTCTAATATTTTTATAGTTCAATATGCAGACAGAATTGAAGGCATTTATATGTAACCTGCTACTACACAATGCCTTGGTGGTTGCATAAACTCGGTCAAAAGAAAAACCTTTAAGATGCTTATTCAGCACCTCCTTTGATGCAGAAATTGCCAAAAAGAAATTGTCTTTTATTCTGATCACTGTCCGTTTCTTTGTTTGGGTAATTATGCCCTTTTCGGGTGTCAGCGGACCTGCCTGTAGCAACTTGTCAGTGTCATGTCCGATGTCACTTATTTTTTATTATTGTTTAGTTTGTATAAAACTGTTAACAAAGGACTAAAATTTAATATTGTAATATTCCAGTAGGCGGATAGGGGGAAGGGGGAAATTAGTCAACTGAATTTTATTTCACATTTGATCTCAGATTCGACCACCAACTTGTGAGTGACTGCAACAATTTCTGACAACGTGACGCATGACAAGACAATAAGACAACACGACAACGACAATATGACAAAAACTACATCATGACAATATGACAACACGAGTACACGACATGACAACAACAATATAACAACATGACAACACGACAACGACAATATGACAACACGACAACGACAATATGACAACACGACAACGACAATATGACAACACTACAACATGACAACACTACATTATGACAATATGACATTATGACAATACAACATGACAACACTACATTATGACATTACGACAACACGAGTACACGAAATGAAAATACAACACGACAACATGACAACACAACATGAAAACGTGACATGACAATACGACACGACAACGTGAACACGAAGAACTATCGTCTGGCATGTACACACTGTATCCCTCCCGTGTGTTCGCTTTCATAAGTTGGAGAATTCGGACTGAGAGTTTTGGACTTGTTGAAGTTGAATCCCAAATTGATTCGCGGAATCGAGTCTGGGCTCCCGAGAACCATCTCAATATTATGTTAATAATATTCGTTGACATAAACACGTAGCACAGCCAGTGTCAGAGTGGGCAGAGTCATTAGCAGGGCAGTAGCGGTTTGCCAAGTTGCGCCGTTGCACAAACCGCGGTCGCTGCAGCAGCTGTAGCAGGTCTGGCCCCGTCTGCGGCACAGGTCCTTGGCTGAGGACTGCGGCTGTTGGCGGCATTGGCGGGCGTCCATGCAGCCCTGAGGGGCGATTTGATGATTTTGATTCTGTTATTAAATGATTCTCACTTGAGTCTCATCAGATTCTCACTTGAGTCTCATCAGATTCTCACTTGAGTCTCATCAGATTCTCACTTGAGTCTCATCACATTCTCACTTGTCTCATCACATTCTCACTTGAGTCTCATCAGATTCTCACTGGAATCTCATCAGATTCTCACTTGAGTCTCATCAGATTCTCACTTGAGTCTCATCAGATTCTCACTGGAATCTCATCACATTCTCACTTGAGTCTCATCAGATTCTCACTGGAATCTCATCAGATTCTCACTGGAATCTCATCACATTCTCACTTGAGTCTCATCAGATTCTCACTGGAATCTCATCAGATTCTCACTTGAGTCTCATCACATTCTCACTTGAGTCTCATCACATTCTCACTTGAGTCTCATCAGATTCTCACTTGAGTCTCATCAGATTCTCACTGGAATCTCATCAGATTCTCACTTGAGTCTCATCACATTCTCACTTGAGTCTCATCAGATTCTCACTTGAGTCTCATCAGATTCTCACTTGAGTCTCATCAGATTCTCACTTGAGTCTCATCAGATTTTCACTTGAGTCTCATCAGATTCTCACTTGAGTCTCATCAGATTTTCACTTGAGTCTCATCAGATTCTCACTTGAGTCTCATCACATTCTCACTTGAGTCTCATCAGATTCTCACTTGAGTCTCATCACATTCTCACTTGAGTCTCATCAGATTCTCACTTGAGTCTCATCAGATTCTCACTTGAATGCCATCAGATTCCACTAAAATCTCACTAAGCGCCAGTGAAATAAGTTACTCTACTAATGAATTACACAAATGTAAGACACTGGCAAAATGCCCAGCACTTGCCATGGAGTAAACCTTGGCGGCCGGGATTCCTCTCGGGTCCGGGATCTCGGCTTTGAAGCAGCAGTGGGAAGCCGATCTGCATAGGGTCACGGTTGACAGGCAGATTGACAGGTCTTTGGATGAGCTGCAGCTGTAGCAGCTGAGCTGCTGGGTATGAGCTGTGCTGGCTGCTGCAGTTTTGAGTCGAGGGTAAGCAATCGTACATGTTAGTTTCCGTCTATATCGATGTCTATGGGCAAGACCAAATCCACTGCTGTCAAATGGCAATTCTCAACTTGGTAAGACTTAGCTATAGCTTTTTGCAGTCCGTTTGGGCTTACACGCATTGAATTTAGTCTAAGATAGGTTTGTCAAAGTAATGCCGCTTTTGTCTATGGTAGCAAGGCAGGCACAGCAGCATTTAATTTGGTCCAATTTTGGTCCTTGCTACCATAGACAAAAGCGCCATACTTTGGCAAACATATATATCTTGGATGAAATTCAATGCGTGTCAGTTCAAATGGGCTGCACAATGCTATACTGACTTGGCTTAAAAAGCAATAGTTAATACGATGAACTGTCTATGGCCGAAATAGAGCCAAAACTCTATTATTAACCGCCCCGATAATAGCAAATGGTCAGCTTTCAGAAGTTTATGTAAAGAAAACAAAAATAGTCTCTGTTCTGCTTAAGCTTCAAGTTGTAAATATATCCGCTTAGAGCCTTAGAAAGCTGCGCAATTGCTTATAGCAGACAGTCGCAGCTTGTGCCCGTGCCAATGCAGTTAATTTATACAGAATTAACGATTTGCTCACTCGCGCTAATGAGGCCCGCACACTCAAGATACACAACACTTTGTCCATGAATGCAAGAAAATATACTTTACTCGCATTCTAAAGCAGACTTTGCTGCACCTCTGCATGCAGTCCCATGCCATTTCCATTGCAGGAAAGTTATAACACTTGGGCTTCGCTTCCTCAGCTTTGTGCAAACATTAACAGTTGGGGGGGGGGCATGGCGCACCTTTTGTCCCTGCATGGGTAGAGTTGAATAAATCAATTGGAGCCTTTGCACTGTCTCGCTGCTCAACACATGTATGCGGGTCATTGCCAGCACCGCGCTATCTACCCGTAGAGTGTAAGTGCAAAATACTACAGTAATGGAACAAAATATTTTACGTGTAGTACAGTTTTTTGCTATTTAAAGTCTAGCCAGGCTGAATTTAATCCGAGATTTTATTGACAGCTGAATGAACACACTCAGTTCTGATATATTTATCTCTGAGATATTACATTAGACTCTGTGACATAATAATTAGCTCTGAGACATGACTCTAGACTCTGTGACATGATAATTAGCTCTGAGACATGACTCTAGACTCTGTGGCATAATAATTAGCTGTGAGACATGACTCTAGACTCTGTGACATGATAATTAGCTCTGAGACATGACTCTGGACTCTGTGGCATGATAATTAGCTCTGAGACATGACTCTAGACTCTGTGACATGATAATTAGCTCTGAGACATGACTCTAGACTCTGTGGCATGATAATTAGCTCTGAGACATGACTCTAGACTCTGTGGCATGATAATTAGCTCTGAGACATGACTCTAGACTCTGTGACATAATAATTAGCTCTGAGACATGACTCTAGACTCTGTGACATGATAATTAGCTCTGAGACATGACTCTAGACTCTGTGACATGATAATTAGCTCTGAGACATGACTCTGGACTCTGTGACACGATAATTAGCTGTGAGACATGACTCTGGACTCTGTGGCATGATAATTAGCTCTGAGACATGACTCTAGACTCTGTGACATGATAATTAGCTCTGAGACATGACTCTAGACTCTGTGGCATAATAATTAGCTGTGAGACATGACTCTAGACTCTGTGACATGATAATTAGCTCTGAGACATGACTCTGGACTCTGTGGCATGATAATTAGCTCTGAGACATGACTCTAGACTCTGTGACATGATAATTAGCTCTGAGACATGACTCTAGACTCTGTGGCATGATAATTAGCTCTGAGACATGACTCTAGACTCTGTGGCATGATAATTAGCTCTGAGACATGACTCTAGACTCTGTGACATGATAATTAGCTCTGAGACATGACTCTAGACTCTGTGGCATGATAATTAGCTCTGAGACATGACTCTAGACTCTGTGACATGATAATTAGCTCTGAGACATGACTCTAGACTCTGTGGCATAATAATTAGCTCTGAGACATGACTCTAGACTCTGTGACATGATAATTAGCTCTGAGACATGACTCTAGACTCTGTGGCATGATAATTAGCTCTGAGACATGACTCTAGACTCTGTGGCATGATAATTAGCTCTGAGACATGATTCTATGATTCTAATAATATCAATAATTCCAATAATATCGCATGATTCTATGTGATATTATCCTTTATTTAAGAACCCCCACAGCCCGAGGTAAATGAGGAGCCGAACTGATATTGTGTAATGTACAACAGAAATGCATCAGCATAAATATATGTTCACAGAGGAAACAGCAAACAAGACATAGTATAATAATTCAACTGGCTATATTTAAAAATTCGTGGTTAATGTAAATTCATAAGTCATTAAAGAGATCATGATTAAGCGCATTTTACAATAGCAGTAAAAATGTTTTACAATATCAGATCTGCAGCAATCAATAAGAGTTTAGACATGCCATCGAGAAATAATATAGATAATTCAAACAGCTTAACAGATAAAAGGACGCAATAATTACTATGAATATTTCGCTATTCCAAACTCGTCTCCAACAACCCTGATTGGCTACTCATAGTAGATGATGCACAGGCTGTATTACTAAAAGAGTTGAATAGCAAGAGCACAGAAAGTCTGGAAAAAGAAAAAAAGGCGTTAGTAATTGGTGCTGCAGCAAAATAAGCTTGTTTGTGCTGCTTTAAACTTTGCAAAAGGCAGAAATAATTAAGTAAATATTAACAAAGCAAAAGGAAAGAAAGGATTACATGTAGATATAACGTAATTTCATAAACATTTGATCATTTATATGCATAATCGGACCCTGATTCCAGTCCAATTGGCTGGAGCCTGCTACACCCATCTCACTCCCATCCGATCCAATTGGCTGGGGCCTGCTACACCCACTTCACTCCAGTCCGATCCAATTGGCTGGAGCCTGCTACACCCACTTCACTCCAGTCCGATCCAATTATTGGCTGGAGCCTGCTACACCCACTTCACTCCAGTCCGATCCAATTATTGGCTGGAGCCTGCTACACCCACTTCACTCCAGTCCGATCCAATTATTGGCTGGAGCCTGCTACACCCACTTCACTCCAGTCCGATCCAATTATTGGCTGGAGCCTGCTACACCAACTTCACTCCAGTCCGATCCAATTATTGGCTGGAGCCTGCTACACCAACTTCACTCCAGTCCGATCCAATTGGCTGGGGCCTGCGACACCCATCTCACTCCAGTCCGATCCGAGTGGTTGGAGCCTGCTACACCCACCCCACTCAAACCTGACTCGTGAGAAAACTCACCTCAATCTGATAGGCAAAACATCATTCATATTAACTCCACTGCCTGACTATCACAGCCAGCTAAATTAGTACACCTGCGAGTCTCTCAGCGGCGGCCGCCTCGACCGGTAAGCCGGCGCCTCGCCGTATCGATCGGCGGTCCGGTGCCGCAGGCTGCTGGCCAGCACCGGGTTGTAGCGCGAGTCCATCAGGGAGCTGCCCGAACCGGGCGCCAGGCACTCGGCCTCGCCCCATTCCGGGTACTCGTGCGCGAACGGCGCGTACGGCCGCTCGTAGTACCACAGCTCGCCGCTGGAGTCGCTCCGTCGAAGCCGCGACGCCGATGCCCGGCGTCGCCGAGATCCGCGTCGACCGTAGTCCTCGTAGTCGTAGTCAGCTCGGCGCCGATGCGTCGGAGAACTGTCCGCGCTGCCGCCGCCGCCGCCACCGCCTCCGCTGCGGCCTCCCTGGTAGCCCCAGGCGGTCTCGCCCAGCGCCTCCTCCTCCGGGTCCATCAGCTGACGCGGCGGCCGCAACCGGGTGCGAATATTGTGCAGCACCGGCTTCCTGCCAGTCAGCCCGTCGGCCACGTGGCGCACCACGAACGGCGGCCGGTCGTCGGTGCGGTAGCCGGCCCGGCGGTCCTCGCCGGCTGCTGCGGTCGCTGAGTCGTCGACCTTCGACATCGACGGCGGCCGTTTGCCATGACGACGTGCTCGACGGTCGACGCTGTCGATGGCGGCGGCGGCAGAGCGGCGCGGCTGGGTCACCTCCCCGCCGAAGTCGTCGCCAACGCTGCCAGAGTAGCTGGTGCGCAGCTCCTGAACCACGGTGTAAGTGCAGAACTCCAGCTTCGGGCTGACGCCGGAGAAGTCGACTGTGCGGGCCATCAGGGCCTCCCGGCCGGTGTGGCAGGCGGGCTTGGAGGTGGGGGCGCTGGGGAACAGAAACTCGCGTCCGTCCGAGTCGAAGTAGGCGAGCAAGCGGCTGCCGCGGAAGGCGTCGGTGGCCTGACGGAGCTCGATGGCGATGGGCAGCTCCTCCAGCCGGTCCACAACGTCGCGCGGGTCGGAGGCTGGCCAGAAGTTCTTCTCGAAGCGGAACCGCTCGTGGACTCGAAGTGGGAAGACGGGCGCCACTAGGCGGGAGCGCTTGACCTGCGGAGGGAATTTGGGAGCTCAGTGGTTGAGTTCCAGCTTCAGTGCGGGTGTCAGTCGGTTCAGAAGGATGTCAGGATGTTTTTCAGGGATGTCAGACTCCTTGCGAAGAGGTCAAACTTTGAAGAGTGTCAAGATCTCTGCATGCATCAGAATGTCAGGATCTCAATGAAGATGTCATGGTCTCTATAAAGATGTCATGGTCTCTATGAAGATGTCATGGTCTCTATGAGGATGTCAGGATCTCAATGAAGACGTCATGATCTCTATAAAGATGTCATGGTCTCTATGAAGATGTCATGGTCTCTGATAATGTCAGGGTGTCATAAACGAAGATGCCAGTATCTCTATGAGAATTTAAGAATATTCATTCGAATGTCAAAACATTGATGTCACACTCCTTATCAACGAACCCGATAATATTTGTATGTAAAGAGATGTCATTTCAGTAGGACGGATACTTTCACGATATTGCCTATAAAAGCTTAACAGAAACGAGTTTTTAAACAAAACAGCTGACTCCCAACCTGATTTAAGAAGTCAATTGTGAGGTAGACGTCGTCCCTATGAGGCAGCCAAGTACCGGGGGACACAACCAGCTCTATCGTTATTTCTGCCGTGCACCGAAATCCTTTTGGAGCCATCCCGCACTGTACTGGCTGCTGCAACCAAATCAAATATGTTAAGCTGCTATCAATTTAGTATCTATTTGCAAATCCAAGCTTAACTTTAGGATTTAATGCCTTGTCAACTAATTTAATATTAATAATTGATTTTATCATGCAATGGCTAAAAATGTTCAATCTTGAAAAATTACTACATGCAAGTACATAAAGGAAGGACATAATTTTTCTAGAATTGTTTTTTGCATTTGGTTAGTAGAAATCAAAAACAAAAAGATATTTCTCTGCCTTTATTTGATAGTCGATGGTAAACAGTGTTAGATTTATACTCATAAAATTTCAAAATTAGTAAGAGAAAAAAGTCTTGCAAAGCTACAGAAAAAAATAGAAAGCTGTTCCCTTCCCTGTAGTTACTTAATGTCTAATGCAATTTAAAATTAAAAGCTTTAGTCTTTTGAAAATAATTTTTAAGCCTAGCAGCAAAGTTAAAGCATGAAGAAAAAATTGTCCCTTATTTTAGCACATTTTAGTTATTTTAATTCCGTTTTCAGAATATTTTTGTTCAACTACCAAATAGACACTAGATTTATTAATTTAGTTTACTCACACACTTCTACTTAAGTTTCATATTAGGTATATACAGATATTACAAATAAAGTAAGGCAATAATATGTTAATTTCATTTTGTCAGTAATTCCGATCTATATAATCAATATTTAATAATATATTTAATGTCTCCTATACTTAGTATACTAGAGGCTATGACAAGTCATTGGTCTTGATTCTCGAAAATACTCTAACATAAATGCATAAGTAATTCACTTTGTCATTTTTGCTGCATTCAGACCAGTTTAGACTAATAATCTATCTACAATATTTTCATTGACGATTACAATAATTTTTAAAGAGAGCAGATTTAGTAGTTAAATATGCGCCAAAGAATTTACGGCTTGTTGCCATGGCAAATTGTTAAAACCACCAAAAATAGCACAACTCTTTAAATAACGAGTAAATGTTATGCAAAGTATAGAACACCGAGACTGGGAAAAATAAACTTATAGCAATTTTTTTTTCATTTTTACAAAAACTAGGCTTTTTTATTTTCATATCTAGCCGTTATCTTCAGTTTTCTCTGTTCAATACTTTCGTTTACAGGCGTCGGTCCTTGACTGACACCTAACTACGAATGATATGTACTCAAAAATCTTTTCAGGATTAACTGCACCCACATCAAAAAAATAAATTTCAACATACACATGCATATACTAGCGAATTAAATGCATGCGCATATAACTCAGAACTATACTGCCGTGCAATTCATGTATGTCTTCACAGAAATGTACAGCAGCCCAAAGTGTATGCGAAACGCACATGACGGCTTCATTCGATTCAAGACTCGAGACCATTACAAATCTTGCTTTAAAACAACCGCACCAGGCTGGGGTGATTTAAGAATTTTTGCAAATTTTGCATGTACCTTTAATTACAATAATATATATAGAGATCTCGTGTGTTGATGGAACTGATGAAAAACAATTAATCTGAGTTGGTTAATACAGCTATACACATGTTAGCTTTAGACAAATGAAGTATTACAACGCTGTTGCGCTGTACATATTCGATTTTCTTAGAAATGATTGCTGGAGGCCGGTATGGAACAACTTTCGGTTTTTCGAGCAGCATATTTCTCGACCGAACGTATACTTGTCTATGGCGAACCTCCATAATTCAAGGCTATGTGCTCTCTTCTAGACAAACAAATGAAGCTCATTTTATTATGACTCTAACTCATTTTTAAGAAAACCAAGGGCACAGATTGGCTATACGGTTTAGCATCTCAAAATGGATTTGCATCAGTAATATAAAAAAAAAATTACGCGCTTCTGTAAAGCAGCAGTACGAGTATATAGCGTGATACTGGTAAACTGCATGTATCGTGTTACGCGCATCTACTTCTGTGTATAAAAATAATCTTTATGTCAATATTAGTCGCTATCGTGAATTACCCAGTCACGTGTACAACAGGAATATCAGCTCTGTTTACCAGCTCTTTTGGCAGCAACTTCTGTCCTGCACGTCAGTCACGAATATCGCGCATCTATTAACTTCGCTTATCTGATCTCCGCAACCGTCTTCACTGAAACACAATTATAGCAAACTCGCTCGCAACTAAAAATAACATCGCAATCAAGATATACAAGACTGCATGCCTGGCCTCGTCAAGGATGATGCAGCCTTATAAAAACCGAGAGAGACAACGTTAAATTCGTCGCTGGTTTCACAGTTCATCCACTCTATTTGGCCAACTTCAAAGACCGCACGACTGCTGATGGCTCCGCTGAGACTGTCAGGCCTCATTACCGCGCTGCTGCTGCTGCTCAACTGCAGCCTGCTGGTGCATCAAGCCGGCAGCGTTGATCCGCTCTACATGTACGACCTAACGGCATCGTCGTTCGTCAAGGACGGCCAGGCCGACGACTCTTGGCAGGCAAGCCGGTTCAGCCCTCAGCTCAGCTACCTGTCCTTGGTGGCCTCGGCTGCCGCCTACGCCTCAGGAGCTGTGGGCAGCTGCTACCAAAACAGCGGCCTAGCGGGCACCTACGGACCAATGAGGAACGTGCGCCAGGTGTCCGTGCCGGCCTACTGGAAAACCATTGGCGGCACCTGGTCCGGCTTTGTGGCCCGGCTGCCGAGGAAACGCATCACCATGGTATGCGGAGCGGGGGATGCTGGGAGAAAGATGACCTTCACTGTTCTTTACTGCCTTGTACTGGTGTGGGTCTTGTACTGGTGTGTGTTGGTCCTGTAGTGTGTGTGTTCATCTTGTACTGGCGTGTGTATTGGTCTTGTACTGTGTGTGTTGGTCTTGTACTGGTCTTTGTGTGAGTCTTGTACTGGTCTGTGTGTGAGTCTTGTACTGGTCTGTTTGTGGGTCTTGTACTGGTATGTGTGTTAGTCTTGTACTGGTCTGTTTGTGAGTCTTGTACTGGTCTGTGTGTGGGTCTTGTACTGGCTAGCACATGTCTTGTACTGGTCTGTGTGTGGGTCTTGTACTGGCTAGTACATGTTTTGTACTGGCTAACACATGTCTTGTACTGGCTACCAAATGTCTTGTACTGGCTAACACATGTCTTGTACTGGCATCCCCCATCATCCTTCTCCAGATCGTCTTCCGCGGCACCAACCAAGACGGGCAGCTGATTGTCGAACTGCTCAGCGTGCTCAAAACGCCGCCGGTGCCGTCCCCTGTCGGAGGCCGGGTGCAGGCGTACTTCAGCATGGCTCAGCGGGCGGTCTGGTCTAAACTGGAGCCGGCGTTTGCCCAAATCCGTTCGGCGAATCCGGGAGACGCGATTCTGGTGACGGGCCACTCGCTTGGCGGGGCGATGGCGGCCCTGACGGCAGTCCAGCTGGCGGCCAAACGGCTGCGACCTCAGATGTTCACCTTCGGGGAGCCCCGGGTGGGCGACGCGACGTTTTCGGCGGCGTTCGACAAACTGATGGCCGGCGGCAGCAGCTGGCGGGTGGTCAACGGGCGGGTGAGTGAGGGATGAGGGCTGAAGGATGAGGGATGAGAGCTGAGGGATGAGGGATGAGGGCTGAGGGATGAGGGATGAGGGCTGAGGGATGAGAGCTGAGGGCTGAGGGCTGAGGGATGAGGGATGAGGGATCAGGGCTGAGGGATGAGAGCTGAGGGCTGAGGGCTGAGGGCTGAGGGCTGAGGGATGAGGGATGAGGGCTGAGGGCTGAGGGCTGAGGGCTGAGGGCTGAGGGCTGAGGGCTGAGGGCTGAGGGCTGAGGGATGAGAGCTGAGGGCTGAGGGCTGAGGGATGAGAGCTGAGGGCTGAGGGCTGAGGGCTGAGGGCTGAGGGCTGAGGGCTGAGGGCTGAGGGCTGAGGACTGAGGGCTGAGGGCTGAGGGATGAGGGCTGAGGGCTGAGGGCTGAGGGCTGAGGGCTGAGGGCTGAGGGCTGAGGGATGAGGGATGAGGGCTGAGGGATGAGGGATGAGGGCTGAGGGCTGAGGGCTGAGGGCTGAGGGCTGAGGGATGAGGGCTGAGGGATGAGGGATGAGGGATGAGGGATGAGGGATGAGGGATGAGGGATGAGGGATGAGGGATGAGGGATGAGGGATGAGGGATGAGGGATGAGGGATGAGGGATGAGGAGTCCACGAAGGGTCAGAGGGAGACGATGGAAGTCAAAAGTCAGAGTCAGCAGGAATTTTAATAATCAAGAAATAGACCCCTGGAGAGACGTGTAGAGTCAGGGAGAGATCAGTAGAGTCAGGGGTGACTGCAGTTATTGGCAGCTCAGCTCAACTGTTACCCCACAGGACCCGGTGGTGCACCTGCCGCTGTGCCGGGGCCCTCTGGAGCGGTGCCAGCCGGACCAGAAGTCGGGCCCGTACCATCACGGCACGGAGGTGTTCTACCCGTCCGGCATGAGGCCGAACTCTCCAAGCGGATTTCGAATTTGCCAAGGCAAGCCGAAGAACGAAGACCGGAACTGCGCGGACTCGCCGAAGGTGTTCCTGCCGTGCCTCACCAAGATGGCCTCCTGCATCGGCTCGCACCTGAATTACTACGGCATCAAGGTGAGCAAGTGGTGGAGCAGCTCGCAGTGCAAGCCCAAGAAGGAGAGCGACGAAAAAATCATGGGCCGACTGTTGATGGAGAGCGTAATAAACAGCTGATTGATCGGCTGGCTGATGGAGGATTGATTTTTGTATCCAATAGTTCACGATTTCTGTTCTTAACTATCAGGCAATTGATTCTCTTGGTGAATACCTGGCAGATGAAGTCTACTTGTTTGACTGACTAATTAACTTGAACCTCAATTGATTGGGTGATTGACTGATGTAGGATTGGTTGTTGATGATTGATTGATTGATTGATTGATTGATTGATTGATTGATTGATTGATTGGTTGATTTATTGGTTGATTAGTTGAATGATTGATCGATTGATCGATTGACTGATTGATTGAATGATTAGTTGATTGATTGATTGGTTGGGTGATTTATTGATTGATTTGATGTAACCGCCCTTGTCGCCCGTCCGCTCCGCTGGGAGGCGAACGTATGACCAGAGGGGCCATGACCGTAGGCTGCCTATGACCGGGCAATGGCCTGACGGACCTCCAGCACCAGACTGTCCCGGCCACATGATTGATAGCTTTGGTAGCGCTTTCGTGACAAGAGGGCCAAGGACCCACATGGACCCCACCTGTAGCCAAGGTGCAATAGTCTGTCACTCGGTCAGAGCATGACCTGACCGAGTGGCTGCCACCACTCTATGTGACCTGGCGCACCTGGATCTTACTACCAGACCTCTCGAGGCTAGAGCCCCGCCTAGGATGGTTACCAGGAGATTTAGGCTAACAGGGGAGACACATGCAGCCGAGTACAGGGACTCTGCTTGAGGCATGATCGGGAACTCTGGGCTCAATCTGGAGGATTTCTCAGCAGGGGATCCTTTGTGGCTGTGAGCGAGGCGGACTTGCGGCTTCAATTACTAAGAGTAGTATGAGGCGAACATGTACTGTCTATAGTTTAGATTGCTCAGGGCGAAGGGACGCGTCAGCATGGGGTTGCAACCTTCCTACTGCCATTCTGTGCCAAGACTCACTAATTCCCTCTACTGCCCTCACACACGGACCCGCAGCACGCACACACAGGCGAGCTTTGCACGGGGAGAGGCCATTAGCTTACCCAAACTTCCTTATGCTTTGCCACCCAGGGAGAAAGGCATAGCAAGCCATGAATGAAATGATGGTGAAAGAGTGAATAATGAGGAGTTTAGTAATGGTTAATAATTAGGCCCTTAGGCAAATAATCAGGCAATTAGGCGGCTTCACTATTGAGTAAAATACAGCAAAAAGTTACGGTATCACAATTTGCTCAGCTCTCTAATCAAGCAATGGGAAATAAGCAAACCCCGGATAAGCAAAGGCAATTAGAGCACAAATTAGTACAGGAACTCACCGGCAGCTGCACAGAGAGAGAGAGAGAGAGAGAGAGAGAGAGAGAGAGAGAGAGAGAGAGAGAGAGAGAGAGAGAGAGAGAGAGAGAGAGAGAGCGACGGAGTGACCGAGGGCGGCTGTTGGCTGCAGACAGGCAGACTGTGAAGCGGCGATGCGCTGAAGCGACGAGGCGCTGATGTAGTTCAGGCAATGCTGAATATGCTGGGCGGTAACAGACCGCGGACCGGCAGATGAGCTCACTTGGGGAGCTGAGGTAACTTGGCGGTAACAGACCGCGGGCTGGCAGAGGTTCGTCCTAGACGAATGGGTCAGATCGGTGTCTGACAGCGTCATGAATCGGGCGCCATGTAGAGAAAACTAACGATTGAATTATGAGATATTTAATTGGAGTTAAATTGAATCTAAGATAAGCCAGTAAGTGGGCGCAGGGCCCAAACAAGTATATTTATACCAGACATTAACTTAGGGGGTTTGAATTGCAGATAATAAAGAGAGGGGGTGGAGTGCGCGACTGAGGAAAGAGGCGAGAACGGAGAGCCAATCAGAACGCAGCAAGGGAGAGAGAGAGATAAGAATAACAAGATTGAGCTGGACAGAGAAGAGAGAAAACAGAGTAAACAGAGACAAGTGAAGGTGAACTAAGAAATGACTAGGAAAGTCGCGACACAGCGAGTCCACAGTAGGACGAGAAGGAACGCGAAGTCTGAGGGTTCTCACGCCGAAAACCGCTTCCTTAAATAGCCTTCCCAGCCGCCGCTCCAAGGTCGTTTCCATGACTCCCTCTCTCTGATTGGCTGCCGGCGAAATGACGTCAGAATGAGTCAGAATGAGAAGTATGAGAACGACGGCATAGCAACATGAGAAATGGGGAAATTGCGCAATCCGGAGGTGGGGTGGGGGATAATTGACGCAGCGGGAGGTCGAGAAAGTGTTGCGCAAGCAAACATTGAGAACAATGGGGCTGGGGTCAAGAACAAAGGAAATGGAAATCGGGGATTATTGAGGAGAACCGAAAACAATAGAAAAGCAAACATTGGAAAAAAGGTGCTAATTGGGTGCGAAAAGGAGAACAATAGAGAGAGAAAATCGGAGAAAATGTGATAATTAGGTGCGAAGACGAGAACAAAAGAATAAAAAACGAGAACAATAGAAGCGGAGGTGGGGTGGGTGTCGCATGAGAAATATTGGGAGGAGAACAATGGCATGAGAAGAGGTTGCGCAAGAGGGGGTGATGAGTCATCGATGAGTCATCGAGGGGAAGGAGGGGTCAGAGGCCTTGCGTCACCGTTTGGGAGTTTAATAAGGGATGGGGTGACGGTGAGCGCCCAAAGTACTGTAAGTAGGCACGGGATGAGAGGGGACAGCGCAGGAAAAACAGACCAAAAAGAGACAAAAGGATGGGAAGCGGGAGATGCACATGGTAGATAGGGTAGAGCGCATGGGAAACGGGGAGGCGGGTGAGGTGCAGTAAGAAAACGGGGCTCCGGAAAGGCATGTGTGGCGGAGTGGGAGCCGGAGACGAGACAGCAGGGGGGTGCAGCAGAGCGGGAGTCAGCAGGTCTGGTCAAGTACCTGGCCCAGTCTCGACGGCTCTGCCCAGTAGGTGCACGGAGATTGGAGGTACTTTCGAAAAATTTCCCTTGCCATATCCCGCGACCAGAGCGTGGTTACATCATATTGATTTATTTATTGACTAATTGATTGATTAGTTTTTTGTTTTATTGATTGATTGATTGATTGAGGGGTTGATTCATTGATTAATTGGTTGATTACCTCTTAGTTATGTGAAAGTCACTAATTAAGATCTGTTTTCGCATTTATCCCAGGCCCAAAGCCATCCCAAACTTGTGACAGTTCTACAATATGCTGAGCAGCTCATTAAAGGATTTCCAAGTAGTATTTGTGTGTGATGGAATTCTCAAACGTAATTCTTGTTATTCAGCTGTTGATATTTAAGACTCATAACTCTAGAAAGTGGAGCTGTTTCAGAAAAATTGAATAAATGTTTCTGTTAACAGTTAATATTTGTTTTAATCGGACTTAATTTTACGCTTTAAAAAGTCTTTAATAAAAATAACATGGCGCCACACTTTAATACTATAATTTCTATTAAAAATAATATTTTGTATGTTGAATATTAAATAAATATGCTGACACACTACTGTTAAATTTTAAAATTAAGTAGTAAACACGAAAAATATCACATTTATGGCCCGTTCGGCTTTTGTATGGTCTCTTTTGTATGAAACTTAGTAATGAGTCTTTGGAAATGAGAGTGCCAATATTGCAAAACTTTCACAAATAGAAGTTGAATCCAAAGTGCATAAATTTTAATGCAATTCAAATATTGCAACTAGCATGATGTCTATTAAAATTTACAGCAAATATAATTGACATTTTTAGAAATTTTAAAAATAACATCAAATTTGTTTTGGCCAATGCGACAAGTTAGTGTTTAAAATGTTTTGCGACGTTCATTTTCATAGAAAAAATTAAAGGGAGTGGCGAGGAAAATCTAGAGAAGAAAAGTGAAAAGAAGAAAAGTGGAAAATCGAAAGAAAAGTGGAGAGTGGAGAGTGGAGAGGGGAGAGTCGAGAGTGGAGAGGGGAGAGTGGAGAGTGGAGAGTGGAGAGTGGAGAGTGGAGAGTGGAGAGTGGAGAGGGGAGAGTGGAGAATGGAGAGGGGAGAGTGGAGAGGGTAGAGTGGAGAGGGGAGAGGGGAGAGTGGAGAGTGGAGAGGGGAGAGTGGAGAGGGGAGAGTGGAGAGTGGAGAGGGGAGAGTGGAGAATGGAGAGTGGAGAGGAGAGAGTGGAGAGTGGAGAGGGGAGAGTGGAGAATGGAGAGTGGAGAGTGGAGAATGGAGAGTGGAGAGGAGAGAGTGGAGAGTGGAGAGGGGAGAGGGGAGAGTGGAGAGTGGAGAGGGGAGAGTGGAGAGGGGAGAGTGGAGAGTGGAGAGGGGAGAGTGGAGAATGGAGAGTGGAGAGGAGAGAGTGGAGAGTGGAGAGGGGAGAGTGGAGAATGGAGAGTGGAGAGTGGAGAATGGAGAGTGGAGAGGAGAGAGTGGAGAGTGGAGAGGGGAGAGTGGAGAATGGAGAGTGGAGAGGGGAGAGTGGAGAGTGGAGAGTGGAGAGGGGAGAGTGGAGAATGGAGAGGGGAGAGTGGAGAGTGGAGAGGGGTGAGTGGAGAGGGGAGAGGGGAGAGGGGAGAGGGGAGAGTGGAGAGTGGAGAGTGGAGAGTGGAGAGGGGAGAGTGGAGAGTGGAGAGGGGAGAGTGGAGAGTGGAGAATGGAGAGTGGAGAGGGGAGAGTGGAGAGTGAAGAGGGGAGAGTGGAGAGTGGAGAGGGGAGAATGGAGAGTGGAGAGGGGTGAGTGGAGAGGGGAGAGGGGAGAGGGGAGAGGGAGAGTGGAGAGTGGAGAGTGGAGAGTGGAGAGGGGTGAGTGGAGAGTGGAGAGGGGAGAGTGGAGAGTGGAGAGGGGAGAGTGGAGAGTGGAGAGGGGTGAGTGGAGAGGGGAGAGTGGAGAGTGGAGAGTGGAGAGTGGAGAGTGGAGAATGGAGAGTGGAGAGGGGAGAGGGGAGAGTGGAGAGTGGAGAGGGGAGAGTGGAGAGTGGAGAGGGGAGAGTGGAGAGTGGAGAGGGTGAGTGAGTGGAGAGTGGAGAGGAGTGAGTGGAGAGGGTAGAGGTAGCCGATTCAGTGCTTTAAGCGATAAATGGAGCTTATACTGTAGAGCAAGTCCTCGCATCTCCAGAGATCAAGACTCAAAGTTTAATGGGGACAAAAACATAAACTACCGAGCCGAATAACACCGAGTTTCGAAAATCTATCCAAAAACAGAAGTTTTATACGCGGGTAGCAGAAAACAAACTAAAAACACAGCGGATAGACGGACATGCCGATGTTCAGAAGAGGCTGTTCATGCGTTTCAGATCGACCTGTTAACTTGAATTCATTGGACAAAGCTGCTCAAAAACTGCTCAGTCAGTTTTCTTATCTTTGGCGGTGTTCATGAAGGTCGCTATCAGGTCGATGGGCAGCGGGAAGATTATGGTGGAATTCTTCTCGGCAGAGATGCCCGTCAGAGTCTGCAGGTAGCGCAGCTGCAGGGCCGCTGGCGACGAGCTGATGACGTCACTGGCCTCTTTCAGGGCCACCGAGGCGCGCTGCTCACCCTCGGCCGCGATCACCTGCGAATGACGGGGGCGAGGTGGCGTGACGCTCGCCTGTGTCTGTCACTCCGTCAATCTGTCACTCCGTCAATCTGTCACTCCGTCAATCTGTCACCTTGTCAATCTGTCACTCCGTCAATCTGTCACTCCGTCAATCTGTCACTCCGTCAATCTGTCAATCCGTCAATCTGTCACTTCGTCAATCTGTCATTCCGTCAATCTGTCAATCCGTCAATCTGTCACTTTGTCAATCTGTCACTTTGTCAATCTGTCACTTTGTCAATCTGTCACTTTGTCAATCTGTCACTCCGTCAATCTGTCACTCCGACAATCTGTCACCTTGTCAATCTGTCACTTTGTCAATCTGTCACTCCGTCAATCTCTCACTCCGTCAATCTGTCACTTTGTCAATCTGTCACTCCGACAATCTGTCACCTTGTCAATCTGTCACTTTGTCAATCTGTCACTCCGTCAATCTGTCACTTTGTCAATCTGTCACTCCATCAATCTGTCACTCCGTCAATCTGTCACTCCGTCAATCTGTCACTCCGTCAATCTGTCACTCCGTCAATCTGTCAATCCGTCAATCTGTCACTCCGTCAATCTGTCACTTTGTCAATCTGTCACTTTGTCAATCTGTCACTTTGTCAATCTGTCACTCCGTCAATCTGTCACTTTGTCAATCTGTCACTTTGTCAATCTGTCACTTTGTCAATCTGTCACTCCGTCAATCTGTCACTTTGTCAATCTGTCACTTTGCCAATCTGTCACTCCGTCAATCTGTCACTTTGTCAATCCGTCACTTTGTCAATCTGTCACTTTGTCAATCTGTCACTTTTTCAATCTGTCACTCCGTCAATCTGTCACTTTATCAATCTGTCACTCCGTCAATCTGTCAATCCGTCAATCTGGCACTCCGTCAATCTGTCAATCCGCCAATCTGTCACTCCGTCAATCTGTCGATCCGTCAATCTGTCACTCCGTCAATCTTTCACTCCGTCAATCTGTCACTTTGTCAATCTAACACTCTATCACAGATACAGTGTCATTACACTGTCAATTTTCCCTTTGCAAAAAAGTTACCTCATCGATCTGTCACTCCACAAATCTTTCACTCCATCAGTCTGTCACTCATTCACTCCATCAGACAGTCTGTCACTCATTCACTCCATCAGACAGTCTGTCACTCATTCACTCCATCAGTCTGTCACTCATTCACTCCATCAGACAGTCTGTCACTCATTCACTCCATCAGACAGTCTGTCACTCATTCACTCCATCAGTCTGTCACTCATTCACTCCATCAGACAGTCTGTCACTCATTCACTCCATCAGACAGTCTGTCACTCATTCACTCCATCAGTCTTTCACTCATTCACTCCACGAACCTTGGCGCGGGCCTCCCTGTCGGCCTCGGCTTCGGCAGCCATGGCCCTCTGCAGCTGAACCGGCAGGCGGACATCCTTGCTGCAATGATTAATAATGCTCAGGATTTTAACTTGACTTTTTTTGCTTGTCAACACGCTACTTATACAGTAAGTAGTAACAAATGTTTACTTACATTTCAACTCGCTCAACTTTGATACCCCAGGCTACGGTGGCTTCGTCAAGGGCAGTCTGAAATCAGATTGAAGTTGCGACCGGTAATACTGAACTTACTATCGAGGAGAGAAATCAGAGTCAGGGAGAGATGAAGAGAGTCAGGGAGGGATGGAGAAAGTCAGGGAGAGATGGAGAGAGTCAGGGAGAGATGGAGAGAGTCAGGGAGGGATGGAGAGAGTCAGGGAGAGATGGAGAGAGTCAGGGAGAGATGGAGAGAGTCAGGGAGAGATGGAGAAAGTCAGGGAGAGATGGAGAGAGTCAGGGAGAGATGGAGAGTCTGCCTGGCTGCTACTACTGCAAAGTGGAGCTGGTGGTAGCCATGGCTGCTCAGAAAGTCAGGGAGAGATGGAGAGAGTCAGAGAGAGATGGAGAGAGTCAGGGAGAGATGGAGAGAGTCAGGGAGAGATGGAGAAAGTCAGGGAGAGATGGAGAGAGTCAGGGAGAGATGGAGAGAGTCAGGGAGGGATGGAGAAAGTCAGGGAGAGATGGAGAGAGTCAGGGAGAGATGGAGAGTCTGCCTGGCTGCTACTACTGCAAAGTGGAGCTGGTGGTAGCCATGGCTGCTCAGAAAGTCAGGGAGAGATGGAGAGAGTCAGAGAGAGATGGAGAGAGTCAGGGAGAGATGGAGAGAGTCAGGGAGAGATGGAGAAAGTCAGGGAGGGATGGAGAAAGTCAGGGAGAGATGGAGAGAGTCAGAGAGAGATGGAGAGAGTCAGGGAGAGATGGAGAAAGTCAGGGAGAGATGGAGAAAGTCAGGGAGAGATGGAGAGAGTCAGGGAGAGATGGAGAAAGTCAGGGAGAGATGGAGAAAGTCAGGGAGAGATGGAGAGAGTCAGGGAGGGATGGAGAGAGTCAGGGAGAGATGGAGAGAGTCAGGGAGAGATGGAGAGAGTCAGAGAGGGATGGAGAAAGTCAGGGAGAGATGGAGAGAGTCAGGGAGGGATGGAGAGAGTCAGGGAGAGATGGAGAAAGTCAGGGAGAGATGGAGAGAGTCAGGGAGAGATGGAGAAAGTCAGGGAGGGATGGAGAAAGTCAGGGAGAGATGGAGAGAGTCAGGGAGGGATGGAGAAAGTCAGGGAGAGATGGAGAAAGTCAGGGAGAGATGGAGAAAGTCAGGGAGAGATGGAGAAAGTCAGGGAGAGATGGAGAAAGTCAGGGGAGATGGAGAGAGTCAGGGAGAGATGGAGAGAGTCAGGGAGGGATGGAGAGAGTCAGGGAGGGATGGAGAAAGTCAGGGAGAGATGGAGAGAGTCAGAGAGGGATGGAGAAAGTCAGGGAGAGATGGAGAGAGTCAGGGAGGGATGGAGAGAGTCAGGGAGAGATGGAGAAAGTCAGGGAGAGATGGAGAGAGTCAGGGAGAGATGGAGAGAGTCAGGGAGGGATGGAGAAAGTCAGGGAGAGATGGAGAGAGTCAGGGAGAGATGGAGAGTCTGCCTGGCTGCTACTACTGCAAAGTGGAGCTGGTGGTAGCCATGGCTGCTCACCTGCATGGAGTTGCTGATGCTCTCCCGTTCGGACAGGATCTCGGCCAGGTTCTTGGTGCCTAGCACGTTCCTCAGGGTGGTTTGGGCCAGCAGCCTGGTGGAGTGGTGCGCGTTCTCCACGTTTGCCACCGAGACTGTGGCATTGTTGACTCGGTAATACACCACAGCGTCCACGCTGACGGTGACGGAGTCCTTAGTGAGCACCTGGACAGAGGGCCGGTCTAGGGTTGCAGACAGACAGACAGACAGATAGACAGACAGACAGACAGACAGACAGACAGACAGACAGACAGACAGACAGACAGACAGACAGACAGACAGACAGACAGACAGACAGACAGACAGACAGACAGACAGACAGACAGACAGACAGACAGACAGACAGACAGACAGACAGACAGACAGACAGACAGACAGACAGACACACAGACAGACACACAGACAGACAGACAACAGCAATCTGATTCCAGTCTGACCTCTTGCGGCGGCACGTCAAAGGAGACGGTCCTCAGGTCCACCTTGCTATAACTCTCGATGCACGGCAGCACAAGGATGATGCCTTGAGCACAATGGTAGAGAAGCAGAGGCGGGTGCTCAAACGAGGCGTGAATCAGCTACTCAAATAGGAGCCACCGAAAGGCAAATCCAAGAGCTCAACTCACCTGGGCCCTTCGCGCCGCCACTGATCAGCCGACCGAGGCGGAAGATCACAGCCCGCTCGTATTCCTGCACCACCTGCGGCACATTGTCACAGAAATGGCTGCCTGCACAACAAGCGACAAATTTATAGCTGATGGAGCAACAGAGCTGGCACTCACCTTAAGACAGAAAAGTAGGGACACCGGAAAAGTGAACAAGGCAACCAGGTAGGAGAGTCCTGCGAGCAGCCAGCCGCAGCAACCGATTTTCTCGGCTTTGGCACCTGCGGCTTGTAGAGAGGGAATATATTGCTGCTGACAACTGCTATAGTGCAGTGCCTATTAACATGTATTTAATAAATAATAATTGCAACAGGACTGCGGAAACCCTGACGCAACGCCTTCGATAATTCTGCCTCATACACACGTGCGCACAAGACCAAAGTGAATGCGAATCGAGCCAGGGGTCGTTAGTTGTTACAATAGCAATAACTAGCGGACCAAGCCCCCCCCCCACTGGGGGGCATTCAAATTCATAATATTTGACCCAGCACTTCCAAATCGAATTTTTCATCGCAGGGTTTTCTGTATTCTTTCTATACATATCGCATTTGGTAGTTTCATATTTTTTTGATACATATCGGCGTTATTTCCCTAGTTTTATCTTTTTCGATACATATCGGCTTTATTTCTCTAGTTTTATTTTTTTTCGATACATATCGGCTTTATTTCTCTAGTTTTATATTTTTTGATACATATCGGCTTTATTTCTCTAGTTTTATATTTTTTATACATATCGGTTTTATTTCTCTAGTTTTATTTTTTCGATACATATCGGCTTTATTTCTCGACCAGAGGGTTTACGAAAAAATCAATTCCACAGAAAGATAGACAGACAGACAGACAGACAAACAACGCAAAATTAGTATATACCGGTAGATTTTTGACAGGTGGCCAGGTATTGAAGATAATTTTACCTTCGGGTCGCATTGCGGTCTCTCCGTTAGAAGTCATCTCGATGCTGCTCATTGAATCACGGACTAAATTTTAAGCTTGCTGGCTTCTCTGACAAGCCGATGTCTTGCACTGGTTGAGCAGCTCCCAAGCCAGCAGTTTAAAGCTTTATAGAGTGCTGGCGCCTGTGTGAGACCTCACCCACGGGGAGGGTGGGTCAGCGCCCCACCTGCAGCCTCCCCAGCCCCACTACCTGGAGATTAGTGATCTGGAGGAGTGACCAAAACCTCAAGCCAAACCCTGCGTTTCTCACACAAAGTCAAATAAATCATTTTACAGTTGGCACACAATTTTCAGCAGAAGTCGTTTCTCTTTTCTCTCTTCAGGAGAGACACTGGGAGAGGCACTGGAAGAGGCACTGAGACACTGAGAGAGGAGGCACTAGGAGAGGCACTAGGAGAGGCACTGAGAGGCACTGAAAGACACTGAGAGAAGAGGCACTAGGAGAGGCACTGAAAGGCACTGAGAGGCACTAGGAGAGGCACTGAGAGAGGCACTGAGAGACACTGAGAGAGGAGGCACTAGGAGAGGCACTAGGAGAGGCACTAGGAGAGGCACTAGGAGAGGCACTAGGAGAGGCACTAGGAGAGGCACTAGGAGAGGCACTGAGAGGCACTGAGAGAAGAGGCACTAGGAGAGGCACTGAGAGGCACTGAGAGAAGAGGCACTAGGAGAGGCACTAGGAGAGGTACTAGGAGAGGCACTAGGAGAGGCACTGAGAGGCACTGAGAGAAGAGGCACTAGGAGAGGCACTGAGAGGCACTGAGAGAAGAGGCACTAGGAGAGGCACTAGGAGAGGCACTAGGAGAGGCACTGAAAGGCACTGAGAGGCACTAGGAGAGGCACTAGGAGAGGCACTGAGAGGCACTGAGAGAAGAGGCACTAGGAGAGGCACTAGGAGAGGCACTGAGAGGCACTGAGAGAAGAGGCACTAGGAGAGGCACTAGGAGAGGCACTAGGAGAGGCACTAGGAGAGGCACTGAAAGGCACTGAGAGGCACTAGGAGAGGCACTAGGAGAGGCACTGAGAGGCACTGAGAGAAGAGGCACTAGGAGAGGCACTAGGAGAGGCACTAGGAGAGGCACTAGGAGAGGCACTGAGAGGCACTGAGAGAAGAGGCACTAGGAGAGGCACTAGGAGAGGCACTAGGAGAGGCACTAGGAGAGGCACTAGGAGAGGCACTAGGAGAGGCACTGAGAGGCACAGTCAGCCATACTTCATAGCAGTGATGGGATTTGGAAGCAGCAGTTTTCACACCAGATCTTTCAGTGTAGAGCCCCATAAAACCAAACTCAGCACTTGCCAGCAGCCGGGACTGAGGTTAGAAGGGGTTCAGGGATTAATAATGGGAATCAGCAGAGCTTGCCTGTTCCAGCCAGGCTTACTTCGTATTCGCGTATATGCGGGTGGTTGCCATGACAACACCATTGGGACAGATGATCGGACAGCCAATGAAGCCATGCAGCCGGAGCCCTCTAAACCCATCACAGTGCAGATTTTCTCAGGCAGTTTAACTCAGCCGAGCTATGGCTACCTGTACAAGAGCAGTTGGCAGCGCGGACATTGCCAATGAAGGAGGGTAGACAAGTAATTAATTTCTGCTGTCAATAAAGTTTTATTGCCGATCGGGGAGGGGTCTTAAGGCCAATCAGCCAGACTTCTGTATCTATACACTGCTCATCAATTTGTAGTTCTGACGCTAATGAGCTGCTGCTCAAAAAGTTTTCGGTGGATTAATTAAATTTATAGGCGGTAGTTAAACAAGAGTTGGCATAAATGTATGATTGGCCATATAGTGAGGCTGAGTTAAATCTGCAGTTTGAAACAGCCGTGGGCGATGGGAGGGTTGGCTGAGACAGGTGAGCAGGATAGAAGAGATACATCTATAGGAGATGGGAGCTCTTTTCGCGGACCCCAGCTAAGCACGGAATCGAACTCAGGACATCCAAACCCAAAGTTATTAGTATAGCCACCGCACACGGATTCGAACTCAGGACATCCAAACCCAAAGTTGTTAGCATAGCCACCGCACACGGATTCGAACTCAGGACATCCAAACCCAAAGTTGTTAGCATAGCCACCGCACACGGATTCGAACTCAGGACATCCAAACCAAAAGATATTAGCATAGCCACCGCACACGGATAAGAACTCAGGACCACCAGACCCAAGTTATTAACGTCACTATCGAGCTTGGGACCACAAAAAGCAAAGCTATACAATCTATTAATATGGCTGCCGTGGAACGGAATCGAACTCAAGACCTACATGCATGCACTACAATACGAAGGCTTTGGCGCTAGCCGGAGCCCCAGCTGAGAGGAAGATGAACAGGAAAAGCATACCACAGAGGAAGCATTACGGGAACTGCAGCTGAGCTACATGCAGCTGTGTGGACTGGCAGACACGGACGGGGCAGGATCAGAGAGACAGCCAGACAGACAAAAGCAGAGCTGCACCCAGTGGGGAAAAAATCAATAATTAGTTTTCAAGCTGGGAATACCCACGTGCTGCTTTGATATAGGGCAGAAAATTTTTTTGGTATAAATTTATTATTCATCATAACTGCGTCGATGCACCAAGCGAACTCGGACTCAGGCCAGTTGACAGCCTGCAGTCAGGTTTTAATTAGAGCGACGGTTACCATAGCAACGGTAATTGTCACAATTAATTAAGCATGGGTCTAGTTAACTTAACTTTGATGATAAGACGACGAACCGATTTCAGAAGAAGATATGGCCGACGCAGCAGATTTACAAGCGCTGAGAAACGAGCTCCAACGGCTTCGGGAAGAGCGAACAACAACGCAAATCCCAGGCATCGTACAGGCCGAACAACAGCGTCTGGGAAGGTACGAGATTGGAGCGCCGTTCACACAATTCCTAAACCAGTTTGACCTTATGATGAGAACGTACGGACTTACGGATGCGGAGAAAGCTTGAATTCTACCAGCGTTCCTGCAACCAAATGCGCTAACAACTTGCGAGCGAGCAAACTGGTGGCCTAACAACTATCGTTCGAACAAAAACTTGTGTTCTAAACTTTCGATTGAACAGTAAAGCCAGTAAAGTTGAAAGGCTAATTGAAATCAAAAGGAGGCGCAAGCAAACATATTTAGCCGCTTAGCTCGACAGGCGCGCAACCTCCTATAGATGAATTTGAGTGCGATATAGTTTCGCTCTGAGGTTGTCGTGTTTGGAAGCTGCGAGTATTCTGGTGCGAAGTCTTCACGATGACGAAGCTAGGGTTCCACACAGGCGGAGTGACTCGAGTGAGGGCAGGGCACTCAAAAAAGCTGAGAGGCACTGGGAGACACTGAGAGGCACTGAGAGCATTGAGAGAGGCACTGAGAGCATTGAGAGAGACACTGAGAGCATTGAGAGACACACTGAGAGCATTGAGAGAGGCACTGAGAGCATTGAGAGAGGCGCTGAGAGCATTGAGAGAGGCACTGAGAGCATTGAGAGACACACTGAGAGCATTGAGAGAGGCACTGAGAGCATTGAGAGAGGCACTGAGAGCATTGAGAGACACACTGAGAGCATTGAGAGAGGCACTGAGAGCATTGAGAGGCACTGAGAGCATTGAGAGAGGCACTGAGAGCATTGAGAGGGGCGCTGAGAGCATTGAGAGAGACACTAAGAAAGACTCAAACTGAAAACATTGAGAGGCACTGAGAGAGACACTGATGTAGTGAGAGTGAAGCAAGATAATAGAGAAAAAAACAAAAACCGCCACTCAAAGTCAGATTTGTTTGCACTGAAGCTGATGAAAATTATTTACCAGTATGACGGAGGTCAATCACAAATGTATTATTATATTAAAGTGATTATGTGAAACACGCATCAGTTCTTGGTTTAGCACAGGCTCAAAGACGAAACAGACAAAGACCAGTAGCAATAGTTTTGTCAGAAGCTGCATAAAATGGTGTTACACGTGCAATAAAATGTCAAGATGTTTACAGACGGCTGCATGAACGGATATCGAAGAGATGATTTTTAAATTCGTTTCAACCTGAAGCTTCAATTTCAACCCCAACTGCACCCAGCAGAATGGGGAAATACTGATGCAATCTTCTATTTGAGAGAGAGGGAGGAGTGAAGGAGGGACAGAGCGAGAGGGTGAGGGAGGAGAGGTAGAGGGTGAGGGAGAGGTAGCTAGAGAGGTAGAGGGAGAGTGGGAGAGCAAGGGAGGGATTGAGGTAGCTAGAGAGAGGAAGAGAGAGGAAGAGGGACGAGAGGGAGAGGTAGGAGAGGGAGAGTAGATCAGGAGAGGAACGCACTCGCACACTACTGTTACGTAGGCCATACGGATCATCACATGTGTTCTAAAAAAAGAATTTGCACCAATCTACGGATATCAAAATCAAATTGAACTATAGAAAATAATCACAAATATTAACTTTCGATATATTCTTTCCATGACCAGGTATAACACAATAGGCCCACCGACTACACCCTCAATGTCAGCTGCGGTCGCCGCCGCCTCTTGCGCTGCGCTGCGCGCTGTAGGACTTCTTTGGCTGTTGTGGCTGCTGCGGACCGCTCTGGCCCTGGCTGCCGCCCCCGCCTCCGCCGCCTCCGCGACCGCCTCGACGAGAATAGGAAGCGGAAGAGCCGTCCTGTCTGTAGCCGCCGCTGCCGCCGGCCCCTCCGCCGCCATATTCTTCGTAGCCCCCAATGCCCTGCAAGTACTTGTAGTACTCTTGCTTATAATCGAAGTCTGTCTTCCGCCTGCCGCCGCCGCCGCCACCGCGTCCTCCGCCGGCGGCTCCGCGACCTCCGCCTCCGCCTCCACCGCGACTGTCTGCACTTGCTTGCTGCTTCTGCTGCTTCTGCTTTGGTTGCGCCGGTTTCTGTTGCTGCTGCTGCTGCTGCGGCTGCTGCTGCGGCGGAGGTGGCGGAGGCTGAGGTGGCGGAGGCTGAGGTGGCGGAGGCTTCTCATCCACAGAGTTTCTCTCGTCAGCGGCAGTTGCAGGCCTACGTTTTATTTCTATTACTTTAGTTGATGAGGATGATGCTGATGGAGGCTGGGAAGCTTGAGCAGTTTCAGGTTTGGCGCCTGCCGAAGCTTGCTTCTGCTGAGACTGCTGCTTCTGCTGAGACTGCTGCTTCGGCTTGCCCTGCTGCTGCTTTCGCTGCTTCTCCCGCTCCCGGTCGCGTTTCCGCCTGTCCTCATCGTCTCGCCGCCGCGCCTCGGCCTTGTCCCGCTGCTGGCGCTGCCGGTCCAGCCGCTTCTGCCGCAGGTGCAGCAGCAGCGGGGTCAGCTTGGACGCGTCGGCAGCCTCGGCGGATTCTTTCTCGCGCCGGCGAATGGCTTCGAGGCTGGACTCCCAGGTCGGCGCCGGCCGGTCCGCTTCGGCCGCCAGGTCGGCCAGGAAGGCGGCGTACTCGGGCGTGGCCTCCAGAGTGCCCTGCTTCGGATTCGGCTTGGCCCTCTTGGCGCCGTCTGTCACCTGGAAAGGTATTGAACAAAAGCCGATGAGAACGGTGCCCAGGCCAAGAAGCATCCCAGAGTCATTTCAGACTCCTCGAAAATCACTTTGAAGCGTTTTATTGTCTGCGACTGTGAAACAACTCTGGGGCCGTAGAATCGTATTTCAAGCGCATTTGAGCGCTAGAAAAGTCGCAGAAGAAGCGCTTCAGCGTCACTGATAGAATCGTTAGTGCGTCACTTCTGAGACGCTCTGGACGCCCTATTAAACTCCAAGTGCACTCTAACTAGCCTACTGAGTTAGGGGAAGTCTAGGCATAGCATAAGGATTGTGGTCTAAGTGGTTAGAGCGTCGAAAGGTCGGGGGTTCGATTCTCGACCCACTTGGAACAATTTCATGTGTCCTTGAGCAAGACACTTAACTCTGCATTGCTTCAGTTCACATAGTTGTAAAATGGGTGCCAGCATTAGCTGGGGTAATTGAGGGTGCGTGGCAACCCCCAGTCCTAGGACTGAACAGCCGTACGCAGCCTTCAGATGCGCCGCGCAATAGCTGCGGCTGAGCTGTCGGTTGTACATCTGCCTATTAGGCATTATTATTATTTATTATTATTAGAGGACAGGTGAGAGCGGCAGAGATGGAAGGGGAGTAGAGAGGAAAAGAGGCACTTGGCTGCAGAGGCCAGGCCTTACCTGGTAGGGCGCCAGCTCGACCAGAGCGGCCGACTCGACCCCCTTGGCATCCACGAAGACGTAGCCATCCCACTGCTGGCAGAAGGGCAGCAGGTCCTCCTTGTTGCTCAAGCAGACGTAGGCCCGGCAGAAGCCGAGCTCCGGGTCGGCAGGGCAGTAGCGAAATTCGCTGTGCTGGAACGGCAAGCTGCCAACCTGGGCGAGGAAGTCGGCCTCAGACAGGCCGGCAGGCAGGCGGCGGAGAACCACCTTGGTTGGCTGCTGCTGCTTTGGCTTTGCCAATTTCTGCTTCTGCTGCAGCTTTGAAGAGCCACGCTGCTGTGGCTTATCCTTGCTGATTGAAGGCTGGAAATCAGTGGTGTGAAAACATACTACTACTAGTAGGAGTGCCTTAATTTATATTTATTTCATATTGTTAAAATCGTTTCGTATTATAAAAATTTCCAAATACAACTACTTATTTGTTTAAAAAATATTGAAAGCAAAAGTATATCAATCTACTAATAAATATTTCATTAAATTAATATATAGAAATTCATTGAAATATTCACTGTGTTATAAATTTGAAGCTTATGTAAATTACTCTAAACAAGATGAATTGCTTTTTAAATTGTCTTAATATTATGTTAATAGACTAAAATTCTACAGATAAATATACATGTAAAGGCAAAAGATAAAAAACTAACTTTCTTCATCTTTAATAAAAATTTTAATTTCAAAGGACAGGCTGAAGTCTCTAACTTTAGTAAAGGAGAATTCCTATATAGCTATTAATAGCTTTGCTTTTGTCACAATCTTAAGAGACATTGGCATAACTTTTAGTAATATATAAGTAACTTACCTATTTATGAAAGAAACCTAAACAAAAATGATTATAATTCTGTAGTGATCCGCTAGTTGGTGTTAGGCGTCGCACTTTGTCAGCAGTCGCCCTTGCCTTCGCCCTCGCCCTGGGTTGCTGTCTGCCGCTGGTCAGCTTCCCGCCTCCCTCCTTTTGTCTGTCTGTTGCTGCTCCCTTCCCTCGTTTTGCCCGTTTTGCCCCTTCGTTTCTCAGCCCTCAGCTTCTCTCCTGTGGGCTGTCGCTGTTTCGTCAGTCTCGTTTTCCCCTGTCATGTGAGCCAGTCACATGACAGGTCTCTCGTTCTTGGAGTCCTAAAGTGCAGTAAACAAGTTTACTGCACTCGCTGGTCCTGTTTACTGAGTGAGTCACGTGCTTTCGGTCCCCTCCCTTCTCTAAGGAGAGGAGTGATTCAAGTTGCTAAAAATAGCAACTGAGTCACAGCCGTGTGTACTTCTGCCCGGAGACCCCAAGTGACGTCAGTTCTAAAAATAGAACGAGTCACGAGGTCTTGAGCGCATTGGGACTCTGCCCGGAGGCTTTGAGTGA
Organism: Macrostomum lignano; assembly: GCA_002269645.1. Lineage (NCBI taxonomy): Eukaryota > Metazoa > Platyhelminthes > Macrostomidae > Macrostomum > Macrostomum lignano. Next base: position 196,817 of record NIVC01001350.1, read on the forward strand.
CGTCAGTTCTAAAAATAGAACGAGTCACGAGATCTTGTGCAATGGGACAGATGTGAATCCCGCGCTATAAATAGGACCCCTCTCAACTTGTTTCCGTCAAGGAGTTTTCAGTTATCAGTATTTGTAGCCGAGTTCCTGAGATTCTGACTATTCGTCTTCGGAATCTTCTTCCTGTCTAGTTTTCCAGACTTCGTTCAGTTGCCCATTTAAGCTATCACCAATTGGCCTGACTAAAACTTAGACGCCCAAGCCAAAGGGAGGCTAACACTGCCTTCCCAGCCACCCCTGAGCCCGGCGGGGATCTGCTGATCAGGACGCCTTGTTCATTAATCTGCAAATCTGCACGCTGTGCTGAGTTCGTTGACTTGTTTATTTCGTTCCGACGAACTGACCTGAAGGACCTGAAGGAACTGGTGGCAGCACTACCTACTGAGAGAGCTAAGAAGGCTTCCGAGTGAGAAGACGGAGAGCCCAAATCACTGTGCTAGACAGCAGGAGAAGCAAAGGTACTTCCATTCTGAGTAAACAGCATGAGTAACTGACTTTAGTCAGCATCTAATTAATACTTACTATATCTATTTTTAAGTATGCATTTTTGCAATTTACCTTGGTTGGGCCAAATTGCGCATGTATAGGTCTACCACTATCTATCTATTACAAAAAGCCTATCAAAGTTATTATCATTGAGTTAATATATAAAAAGTAAAAATAAAGACTAGGCATATAGTGATATATATCTAGCTAGACCTAGAGCTAGATAAGGTCACTAGTCAAGCAAATAGATTCTATTCTAATTCTAAGTTATTCTAGGCCTAACTAGTAACTAGTGTCCCAGGGCTCTTAATTATTCTTTTGTTAGTCCTACTCGCTGCCTCCAAGTTGTAACAGTGGTTATTGTTCTCTCTAGTAAATCCTATCACTAAGTCACCAAGTTGTTACAAGGCTTAACTTCTGTCTTTATAAATGTCTTAATTTTGGTAGCTGCCACTAAGAAAGACTATTCTATTAATAAATTATGAGTTTATTAATCTTAGAATAAGTCTGAGAATATTTATTAGAATAGGTCTGAGTATTTAGTCTGAGTATTATTCTTAGAAAACAGGAGAATGAGGCGCCACTACGAGTGCCAACAAAGCCCTGTAAGCCTGGAGGCAAAACCAAGAGATCGCCCCCGGCTACTACAAGTGAAGAACCGAGACTCAAGCGGGCTGCTTTGTTAGCTTCTCAAGCCGCGGCACCAGTACGATCGATGGTAGTCAGGGCCACCCCGCCAAGCAGCAGCCGTACGATCCAAATTGAAGCACCGGCCAAGGCACCGACAGCTCGAGGTTCGAAGACGCCGCGACAGAGCACGCCTGCGTCTGCAGCCACTGCGGCGCCGATATCGTCACGGCTGGGACCAAGAACATCGCCTCGGCGAAGCCCAAGACGATCACCACCACGGAGCCAGGGAGCTTCGCTGCCGAGCCCGAGAACGTCACCACGGAAGAGCCCGTCGCCAAGACAGCAGAGACGATCGCCGCCAAGGGAGGTGGCTGACTTTCGCAGAATAATACGCGGATTGATCGAAACCCGCGGCGCCGACATCGAGAGGCTGCGCTATAATTTTCGGCAGTACATGCTGACACTAGCTTATCTTCGTCTGGACGTACGTCAGCGACTGCCGCAGGCCTCCAAGGTCTGGCCAAGTGTAAAATTCTGCGGGAACAGTACTCCCATCAGGAAGCAGTCGCCGTCCTCCAGGATGTGGCCGACCAGTTGCACCAGAACTTCTGCAGTGATCGTCGACCACCAAACCGCCAGCTGATCAACGCCAAGATCGATTGGCTTTTCGGCCAAATCAAGTGGCCATACTACCGTGACCTACCGCATCCCTGCCAGTTTTAAGGACTGAGTGATCCTAACAATTTGCGCTATAAACAATTTATTTCTTATGCTGTACTCTTTATTAATGTTTTACTTTAATTTTAGCACTTTTAGTTGAAATTTTTGCACTTAAAATTCATAATATTCCTTTTGCATTTAAAAATTTCTTTTGGAGGAGGAAAGTTGTGCTAGCCTGCACTTTCTATAAGTTTTAGTATTTCTACGTGCCTAATAAACATCTCCAATGATAGTGCTGTTATATTATCGCAATTTATACAAGTAAAAATAGTTTCATAATAGTCACGTTGAATTTGCGCGCAAACTAGAAATAAACTCACTGTTTTGTTTTACTATGCAAAATATTATCGATAAATATTTTTGTTATAAACATCGCCATCTAGACAGTATATATACGAGCCAATTTTTGCGCAAATATACCCAACTGGCTAAACTTGCTAACTTGCTGCTTGCTCTTAGCTTGTTCGTTCTATATTCTCAGATAAACTTTGAAACCTTATTGAGTTAGTCATTTTAAGGAAAGAGGGAGTTACAGTGCTCAGAAAATTACTTAAGAGAAGGGATTGGGAGATATACAAAGGAAATTATGAGAGTTGTGCTGTGACCCTCTAATCCTGGTGAACGCCCGACTAAGGACAATTTAATAAGTTCATGTACCAGTACTATACCGCTCAGGCCATACATAAAACGCTACCAGACTAATACATAAAACACTACCAGACTAATACATAAAACGCTACCAGACTAATACATAAAACGCTACCAGACTAATACATAAAACACTACCAGACTAATACATAAAACGCTACCAGACTAATACATAAAACGCTACCAGACTAATACATAAAACACTACCAGACTAATACATAAAACGCTACCAGACTAATACATAAAACGCTACCAGACTAATACATAAAACGCTACCAGACTAATACATAAAACACTACCAGACTAATACATAAAACACTACCAGACTAATACATAAAACGCTACCAGACTAATACATAAAACGCTACCAGACTAATACATAAAACGCTACCAGACTAATACATAAAACGCTACCAGACTAATACATAAAACGCTACCAGACTAATACATAAAACGCTACCAGACTAATACATAAAACGCTACCAGACTAATACATAAAACACTACCAGACTAATACACAAAAACGCTACCAGACTAATACATAAAACGCTACCAGACTAATACATAAAACGCTACCAGACTAATACATAAAACACTACCAGACTAATACACAAAAACGCTACCAGTTTATTCAAATGAAATTCTAAGAAACAGTTAGGGAGTGAAAACAGAAGTGCAATTAGGATAACTTTAGTTAAGCAGACAGGAACAATACCTGTACAACTTGGTGGCATTTAGTGGGATTAAAATTGATAAAGTAGGAGGTATAGGAGGTAAAATCCCTGTTACAACTTTGGCGTCAACAGAGGGATAGTTTCAGTGAGAGCAATAACCCCTGTTACAATTTCAAGCTATTTAGGTTTTTTAAGCTCATAATAAAGCATAGGCCCATAAACAATTTTTTGCATGTATCAGCTTTCTACTAGAAATAGTATTGCCAAAAATTGCCAAAGTATTGAAAAATTAACAATTCCTCTTGCTCTTTTCCTCATGTGTTTACGTTTGTTCCTTTAAGTTTGAGTGCGAGTAATTGCATTCTTCTTTATTTAGACCTTAAGTAATAGCATTAGCCTTTGCGTAAACTAACTTTCTTATTTAGCACCCTTGGCACAGCCAGATTAACTCTCATTTTGTTGTTAAAATACCTGTTGGCAAATAATAAATAACTAAGTATCACCTGCTCATTATTTATTTATGTTAATTGATTGAAGCCTTTAATAGTTTATCTTGTGGTATTTGCCCTTGGGGCATTAAACAACCAAATTAATCTCAACTCTGAACAAGCTCTGAGATCTCAATGTTCTATAATAAAAAATTATGGTGGTGGCAGTGCTACTCTACTGAAAGTAATCAGTTCAGAAACTTAGAAAACAGAATTATGGTGTCTAGACTATTGAGTCTACTGTCTAAACAACCGTGCCTGCTTAAGACCGCTTGACTACGATTACCACTACTCTCCCCCTGGAATTGAGGACCTGGCAAATGGAGTAGCAATGGAGAAAAGCATTTTGAGTCATTTAGCAAAATTTTTCTGGCTTTCACAAGTGCCAAGATAACAAAGGTGGGAATTCAAAGTTGAACCGCCCCCACCTCATTGGTTTTGGCAACCAACTGATTTCAAAAGAAATTTTATTATCTTATTCCTTTTATCCACCCCACCTCACTAGTGTCAGCTAAGTGAGATAGTAAAACACCAAAACCCATTTGACAAGTCATTCAGAATCTACATTATGGCTTCGACTACTAACTCAATGGCTTCGGATGCAACAACCAACACCACAGGCCCTAAAAATTCAACTACCAGGCTGACCTAAAATGAGATGATCTATGCAGTGACCGAAAAGGTGCAACAGTGTCTAGAGCAGACTAGTCTGGGATAGCCGCAACACTATCATCATGTGTATTAGCCGGCCCAATAGCCAGATTGAGCTCCAACACCAAAAACGGGTCAAGATCTAGCAGTACACCCCGAATGAGGACTTTGATGTCTGGATCTAAGCTCTCGAGGAGCATTGTGAGCTCAACGAGATCACAGACAACCAATGTAAGAAGGCGGAAGTCCTAGTTCAAAGGCAAGAAGTGCCACCTGTTTTGGGCAAGCTTAAATTATCTGGGACACCTAGTTACTAAGGATGGCATCAAGACTGACCTAGCGAAGATTGAGGCTATTCAGACCTGGCCAAGACTAAGAACAGCTACACAACTTAAAAGTTTTGTCTGCATGTGTGCTTACTATGCAAAATTTGTACCTGGCTATGCAGAACTTGCAGCTCCGCTCCACAACTTAATTAAGGAGAAGAAAATCAGCAACTTCAACTGTCTATGGGGAAAAGCCCAACAGGATACATTTGACTAGCTCAAAGCAGCTATGACTTCACTTCAGTGAAGACCCTAACATTTGTCCTAGACATGGATACTTCTGCAACTAGAATTGGAGCCTGTCTGAGCCAATGCCAAGCTGACAAGATTGAGTGCCCAATTGGCTATTTCTCCCAGTAACTCAAACCAGCTGAAGCCCAATATTCCGATTACTAAGCAAGAACTTTTGGCAGTCATAGATGGGATACACTTCTGCTTCTACCTGCTGGTCTGCCGAACCGACCATGTAGTATTGACCTGGATTCTCCAACAAACTTAGCAAGTAGGCATCTTCAGATGATGGCTACAGTGGCTAAGTGAATTTGAGTTTGAGATCCAACATTGCAAATCAAGCCAGCATCAGAATGCTAACAGTCTCTCGAGATAGCCTAAGGACAACACTGAATGCATGGAGGAGGCTCAGCGAGAGGCAGCTAATGAGGACCAAAGTAAGCAGCCAGCCGCAATAACTGGCATAGCAGCGCCAAAGGTCCACAACAGCAGCCACCCTAGCCCACCACTGAGCAAGAAGCCATCAACCTGCCAGAAGCAACGCAAACCACTGACTAAGCTGAAGGAGTCCAACAGTGAGGCTACACTACCAGTAATACCAACAGCGGACAGCAAGCCACTGACAGAGCTGCACCCACCAGTGACAAAGCTGATGCCATTAGCCAGCCATTACAATGACTCGCAGAGGTCGCCTACTAGCTTCAGTAGCACATGTTGCCCATCTAGGAGCCACTGACTACTAGCTGGAGATGACATGGACAGCAACCACAGCGCAGCCAGAAATGACTGCTGCTAACCCGCTTGCTACCCGGAGTTCAGGAAGAAGGTGAGATTTAGCAGCAATGTAGACAGCTCCACTGACTCATCAACGTCTGCTAACAAATCTAAATCTGACAATAGTGACACCAAAGCCACCAATGAAGATTGACCTTTGGGCACATCAACTACATGGCAACCAGTCCAAATAATGATCATGCGGAGGGAGCTCTAGACCCCAAACCATGCCGCCACAGCTGAAGCCACACCAATCAATTCTATTGATCGACATTGAACTTTAAACCTAATGGATCACATACCGAGGCCAGTCACCCGCGAGGAGCTCCAGACCCATCAGCGTGCTAACTCTGCCATCACTATGGTGATCAACCTTCTAGAAAGTTGACAACCAAAGCCGTTGCTAAATCAGCAATTAAACATGGTGCAAGATGAGTGAAGCCTGCTAGCGTTTTACAAGCAGCTTGAGGTCCAAGATGGCAGACTACTAGTGATTCATCTTAATGATGTTGGCGAGGGAGACAGTGTGAATTATCCTGCTAAGGAGTCTAAGATTCTGGCAACCTGCCCTGGCCAAGGCAGTGTCTAACTATATTGCTTCCTGCCAAACCTGCACTGAGAGCAAAGGACGGCGACGAATTCTGGTGCATGTACAGTCGTTCCAAGTTTGTGAAATCTATGGGCAATGCACAATTGACATTCTGGGCTCCATTGGAGATCTAACAGACCAAGGCAACAAGTATATATCTTGACCTACGACGACACTAAATCAAAGTACCCCTTTGCCTGCGTCATGAAAAATCAGCGTGCCAAGATGATAATAAATCTCATGCAGGAACAAGTATTGCCAATCACAGGAATCCCAGCATGGATCCACTCTGATCAAAGAAAACAGTTCACAAGGCATAAGTTCCAACATTTCTGCGAAGTCTATGGCATCTGACAGACTATGATGCCGCCATATTTGCCCTGGGCTAATGGACAAGCTGAGTCATATAACAAGAACATCAAGAAGGTGCTCACTTGTCTCCTAGAAGATCATCAGCAATGATACAAAATGCTGCTAGCTGCTTTGACTGCCTTAAGATCAGCTGTCAATCATACTACTGGGTTCTTACTACACTATGTCATCTACAGAGCACCCTATTGATACCCTATCGACAACATCCTAGACTGCCTAGACATATCAGCCAATCTCCCAGAGTACATTGCCAAGTATCAGCGCAGACTGGCAGAAACTGAGCACATCGTGCGACAGCAACTGAGGACTGAGATCCAACACCGAGAGGAGTACTATGAGAATTGACTGAAGCCTGTGGAATTGCAGCCCAGAGACCTTGTCTGCCTGGCCAACCCAAAGCTTGAGTTGGGAGAGCTGCCCAAACTCCACCGGCCATACAAGAGTATATACAAGGTTGTCAAGAAAGTTGGAGAAGTGGTGTATTGGATTAAGCCTGCCTGCAACAGCCCGGCAGGACACCCAGCCGAGATGTTGGTACATTGCAACATCAAGGTGCTGCAGATGATGGCTGACTGACCACAGGAGCTGCCGCGCCAGACTGAGCAACAGATGTTGCCCTATGAGTCGAGCAAAGATAGCAAAGTTGATCTAGCCAATCAGCCCATGCCAGAACAGCCGGCCATAGCTCTGCCCAACCTGCAAGGCAGCTAGCTGTTTAAGCCCAGCTTGCGCCATCTAGAGGTGATCGCCAAGGGCAACCCAGATCTGCTTGATATCGGCATGGAAGTGGAATTGTCTATTAGCTAAATTAATGATGCACATTACTATAAGTAATCAACTCTGTGAATGCATTTTTAATTCTGCTGCTGTAAACCTTCTATGCACCCACTAATGTGCTGAAGGTAATATTACTCCTTCTCTTTCCTTCTTATACTTTCCGAACAAAAGCAACGTTTGATGTACTTTTAATGTGACCTTATGCTTGAGGGCAAAAGCAGTTTATTTCTCTGTTTCCTTATGCTTTCAGGACAAAAGCAGTGTTTCAATGTACTTTTAATGTGACCTTATGCTTGAGGGCAAAAGCAGTGTTTCAATGTACTTTTAATATAACTTTATGCTTGAGGGCAAAAGCAGTTTATTCCTCTGTTTCCTTATGCTTTCAGGACAAAAGCAGTGTTTCAATGTACTTTTAATATGACCTTATGCTTGAGGGCAAAAGCAGTTTTTTCCTGTTTCCTTATGCTTTCAGGACAAAAGCAACATTTAATTTATTCTCAATTTTTGGTTTCCTTATGCTTGAGGGAGAAAAGCAGCTGTAAAATTTTGTGCTCATGCTCAATTTGGATCTCATAGTTATCCTATGCAACATGCACCTCTGCAATTGATATTTAGCCTTAGGCTTAACAGTAAAAGCCTGCACCAATGCAAAATTAAATTATTGGCATGCGGTACATTATTCTATTGCTCAATTGCATTTCATTAACTTGCGAAACCCTAACCAACTTTTAACCTTCCAGTCAAGCTTGGGTTGGGACTGAAGGTATCTTTCTAATTTGCAAACCATTTGCTTATGTGCCTAGCTATTTTGCCCCGCTCAGGTCAAGAGACCCCTAGCTCGAGGTCTTGTCCTCAGCAGAGGGCACCCAAGGTGAATCTCCCCCTTTTTTGTTCATTCTTTGTTCCACTCATGCTGAGCCAGGGAAATTTGTTAGGGCTTCTATTTTTGGCTCATTTTCCCAGTGCTTTCTACTCTACCCCGTTTGTTATAACTCTTTATGGAGATCTCTGTATGATAACTTGGTCACTACATTAGCCTCTATTTTGCAATTTAACCAAGGAGAAGATGCTTCTGCTATTTCTAATATCTAATTCTATGTGAGGCTCTGCTTTCTTACCGCAATACTTGTTTATTATGAGCCTTACAGGCTTCCCCCTTTCAAATTCTAATCGGGCCCCTACCTGGCAGTTATCTGTTTTATTGCTCATTGTTTAACTCACCCACCCTACTTCTGTGTGCCACTTTAGAGTGCAGGGATGAGGGCTCCCCCCCCCCTTCTTTTTCCAGCAGCTGGTCTCCCATGTCTATTGGCTGGCCATCTATAAGACTATATAAGTCAACCTTTTCCTATTTCTTTTTAATTGTTCATACGAGCCCAGTTTGTAACTCTGTAAAAGTTGAATTTTGATTTGTTTAAGTCATCTTTTGACCAAGTTCACCATTCGCCATGGCCAAGAACCACCTTGCCTACAATGAAAATGTCATACCAATAGGGGCAACTACCTGAGCTCCTTGGCTATGGCCGGGTGAGTCCGAAGCCCATATGCCTATGTGGCTACAGCTGACAGCACAGAACTGGCACATTATCGACTGCATTGTGCCCTTGATGAGGCATTTTATCAGGCCTCCCAGAAGGGCCATCTCCAGGTTGATACCCAGTGGCGCTCATTATGCTGCCAGATGCCACCCTCATCAACATGGGACCTACTAGATGCACTTCTTGTTCGCACTGAGGATTCTTTCAGGCAAGGCAGCCATTGCCCATGACTTGCACTGGCACTCCTGGTGACCATTGCCTACTAGGAAGCTGGACATTTGCAAGATGGCTGGCTACCCTGTCTAAGACAATTCTAGGACTAGGCCATTGAGAAATGGGCAGAGCACCTTTGCTTCAACAATAGCCAAATCCAGGTTCTTGGCTGGCCACCCAATCTAGCCCTACTGGACAGCACCCGCAATGCCCGCCAAGCTAATCAAGGAGGCCACTTGCCTACCCACTGTGTCTGGCGCCCCTGAAGCTTGGGGTTGAGCTTTCTTTGCTACCCTCAATCTGACATTGCCGCACATGTAGTAATATGGTCTACCACAAAGGTTTGTGACAATTAATTTTGGCATGAACTTTCTGCAAAAACCCTTCCACATTTCCCCTTCTCCTATGACGAAATTTGTCATCATCGCCTGTCTGTGGCTTGCCCCATTGGTTGTTTCCCTGGTCCTGTCCCTATTCCCATGGCTGTTCTCCTCATTGCCCTATCCTGTGTTTTATTTTTGTTTTTCCTGCATTTCGGCAGGAATTCTTGCATTGACCTAACTTGTGGGCTCTTTTTCTGCCGGTTGACCTACTGGCTACCCCGCTCTCTGCCCCACTGTTTGCCCTATGCATTGGCATTGTTCCCTACTACTATTTATATGGCTATCCCGGCCGCATTTTATTACATGCTCTTGCTTGTATGCGCTTGTTCCTCTTGCTCTTTTCTTTGTGCATTTACATTTGTTCCTTTAAGTTCAAATGCAAGTAATTGCATTCTTTATTTAGACCTTAAGTAATAGAGTTTAGGCCTTTGCATAACTACCTTACTTATTCAGCACCCTCGGCACAACTGGATTAACTCTCATTTTGTTGTTAAAATACTTGTTGGCAAATAATAAATAACTAAATATCACCTGCTCATTATTTATTTACATTAATTGATTAAAGCTCTAAATAGTTTATCTTGAGGTATTTGTCCATGGGGTGTTAAACAACCAAGTTAGTCTCAACTCCAAACAAACTTTAAGATCTTAATGTTCCATAATATGAAATTACAGTGGTGGCAATGCTACTCTACTGAAAGTAATCAGTTTAGAAACTCAGAAAATAGAATTACAATGTCTAGACCATCGAGTTTATTGTCTGAATGACCATGCCTGCTTAAGACTGCTTAACTATGATTACTACTACTCTCCCCCTAGAATTGAGGACCTGGCAAATGGAGTATCAAGAGAGAAAAGCATTTTGAGTCATTTAGCAAAATTTTCCAGCTTTCATGAGTGCCAAAATAACAAAGGCGGGAATTCAAAGTTGAACTGTCCCTACCCCATAGTCCGGATCATGTTGTTTACGCCGGAGATCTCTGGCATAAATCTGGTTGGGATCGGAGGCTGGCATAAGTGCTTGGCGTAAGTATAGGCCAAAATGTGCCTTGGCATAAGTGCTTGGCGTAAGTACATGGCATAAATCAAGTGGCATAAATGTTGGCACAAATGAGATCATTCACAATCAAATGTATCACTATAGAACATTACACATTTGCGTTAATTATGATGTTAAAGAGTAGCATTAAAACAAAGTTCATTAAAACATTGCAGTTCGTATAAATGAAATAGCAGAATATCTATTGTAGGATAGCAAAAGTTTTTTTAGCTTTAAGATGTTTACTTTGATTCTTGATTCAGAATTTACAACTTGTGAGATTTTTAAACAGTTGCAACTTCTGAATTTAATTAATCACGGATTAATTGTGAATCATCTATTCTATTTGTCTATTGTTTCAATTCATCTAACTCTAGCTTTTTTAAGTTCTAGTCCTTTGCTTAGTAATTGTCAGAGACCTTTTTTGGTTGGCCTAAGTCTGGCGTAAGTGCCAAAAAATGTTGGATTTTCCCTCTGGCGTAAGTCCAGCATGATCCGGACTATGGTCCCCATCTTATTGGTTTTGGCAACTAACTGATTTCAAAAGAAATTTTATTTTCTTATTCCTTTTCTCCACCCCACCTCAGACAATAATACTTTTTATTTGTTTCTGTTAAGACTTGAGACGTTGAGTTGTTCACTTGTTAACATTTTGGCCATAGACTATTGTAGCTTTTCGGTGTCAGATATATTATAACCAGTGCTGGGCGTTAACTAGTTAATTGTTTAACTAGTTAATTAACTAGTTAAATTTTTTAAAAAATCGTTAAATTTTTGTTAAATTTTTTATGTATTAACTAGTTAACAAAAATCGTTAATTTTTTTCTGTAAGTTAAAGTTAAATGACAAAAGTTAATAATTCCGGGAAATAGAGTTCCCCGGGTTCAAAATCCGTGGGTTTCAACAGCTTGTATGCCATTAAAAAGTAAAATTAATACATACATAAAATAACTTCGCCTTTCTAAGCATTATTTAACGCGTCACAAACTATTACATGTATATTATTTCAGTTACAAGTTATAATGTATAGAATATTCCGGAAGATTCTGGAATCTTCAACTATTATCTATTGATATTCTACCCAAGGACTACTAGAAGTTATCGTTGTACATAGGGATGTCGATTCCCCGGGGAATTTTCTTATCGGGGACCCGGGTAATTTACTGTCATTCCCCGGGGACCCCGGGGACTCCGGGGAAAAAATAAGTAAAAAACGGCGGATAACTTAGATCTTAAGTCACTAAGTGGCATTTCTTAAACTTTGATTAAAGCTTTGGATGGACTACATGTTCAAGGCGCAAGGGTAAAAACTTAAGGCAATGTTTGTTTAAAACTGTATTTGACAACGTGGCATTACCAAATTGTGCACGCACCTTTATCAGAAAGGGTCCAGACTCCGGAGGCGGAAAATGCATACTCAGCAGCTGCACTCGAGGGAGGATAATTAATGAATGAGACTGTTTTTATAATCGGAATTTTAATTTCTTGCAGATACATGTAAATCACAATTTTGTCCTGTCTAATAGGGAGTATTTTGTTATTGTATGACACCCCCCTATGCGTCAGTGACTGACGCAGGATATAGCGCTGTGCCTGCGTCAAATGCGTCAAGCCATCAACGCAGACCAACACAATAGTCAGTAAGGCTTCTTTTTCCTGACGGCTTTCTACGCTCGTACGTTCAATTTGCTTGATTGAAAGACTCATAGTGAAAAAAACATTCAAACGGGTCGCTTTCATAAGACCGAAATTTCACAACGCCAAAAAGCACTACCCTTCACAAGACCGAAACTTCATAAGACCGAAATTTCACAACGCCGAAAATTCTGCATGCAATACAATCCTTATTGTAAGATTTTCTACGATGCGAAATTTCGATCTTATGAAGTTTCGGTCTTGTGAAGTATGGTGTTTCGGCGTTGTGAAATTTCGGTCCCATGAACCCCCCCCCATTCAAATGTGTGTTGTGTTTGAAATAATACATTGAAATAAGCAGTTTTGCGGTAAAAAAGCATAGACAGAGTTTCAATCAGCTTTCTGTGAATGATTTCCTTATTTAAATGGCAAAAATTTAGTTAAAAATGCTTTTTTTCTCCCCGGGGTCCCCGGTCTAATTCCCCGGGGAGTATTCCCCGACAAGCTCCCCGGGGTCGACATCCCTAGTTGTATACATGTAGTTGTAATTCTGCCTTTCCTGCTGCGCTGCTCCGCGTTGCGCTGCATAGATATTTCCTTGTCGCGTTGCACCATACTGCGCCATGTCGCGCCGCCGCGCGACTTCCCGCGCCGCCGCACGACCTTCTACGCTGCGTCGCGCCACCGCGCGCCGCGCCGCGCCGCACCGCGACCTGGCCACAGCCGCGCCGCGCCGACCTGAAATTTAAAAAACGCGCCGGACGCATGTCCGGGAAAATGTCACTTTTTCTGTTAGAGAATTATTAACTTTAACTTTTAACTTTTCAGAAGTTAAATTTTGGGCAAAAGTTAAATAATTAACTAGTTACAGTTAATTTTTTTGGAGCAATTAAATTAACTTTTTAACTTTTAACGAGTTAAAAAAATTGATTAACTTGCCCAGCACTGATTATAACAAGTTTTGAAGCATAAAATTAGTGTCTGATTAAGCTTAAGTCTCTTAAGAATAGCTATTTGTACTTAAAATAGTTTGTACAGTACTTATCTAAAGTCAAAAAAATTTAATGAACAAAACTTGACAATTGCCAAAAGGTCATTTGTTAGTATTATCACAACACTAGCATAGTTTTGAGAATGGGCATGCACTTAATTTTTTGGCATGCATTTGTAAATAGGCCTATTTGATATTTGTTTGGGCATGCACCTAGCATGATCCAGCTATAGCCTATAGGATAAATCCAAGTTCAACTATAATTAGGCCTACTAAAATAAAAAAAATGATGTCCATAAGCCCTATCTAGTCTAACTAAATGAGTTTTCTGGACACAAAAACCAGATCAAAAAACAAAGGCAAAGATGCAAAAAATGATAGCCATTCTTTCATGAGACATGAACTTAGTATCAATATGATACTTATTGGCATGAATATATAGCCTATAGGCAGGCCATAGTCCGGAAGAGGGATTAATCCGGCGTACACTCACGACTTTTGGCGTACACTTGGCGTACAATTTTTGACTTTTTGAAATCTGGCGTACTTATCTGGCGTATGAAAATGCATAGGCCCTATTGAAAAAGTGGCGTACATGTTCCTGCAGTTGCGGAATCAAATCGAATAGTCTAAGAAAATAGTGCGCATGCAGTAAATAGAATCACGCAAGAGTTCGTGAAAGGTACAAAAAACATAAAACAAGTTCATTTTTAAGCGTAAATTTCAAGGCTTCCGGGTTTTGAGAGCTCGTAATAAAAACTTTAAACAAATCTTTGCGTGTATTAAGTTTTCCCTATAAATAATATCAGCTTAAAAGCAGAAGTATCAATTATATTATTAGCTCAAAAGGGTTACTTTACGCAATTAAGGAGAAGAAGAAACATTGTCGCAACGTAAAAAAGGTCATTTATTGTCGCAACACCGGGGTAGATTTGAGAGTGGGCGTGCACTCAAACTTTGACGTACACTGACATACCAAAAAAATTGTGAGAGATTTTAGTCCGGCGTACATTCAGGGTGTTCCGAACTATGGTATATAGGCCTAGGCTAGGGCCACCTAGGCCTATCAATTTTTATTCAAAACAGTTTTTTTGTCTGTGAAACTTTATAATAATTCCTATGGCAATGGCAACTATACTTTTTTCTTGAATAGGCCTAGTCCTAGCAATGTCAATGATAGGGGAAGGGGCCTAACATTGATTGCTAAGCCACAATAGAATAGCCTAGCCTCATGGCCAATTGCACCTATTACCCCATTTACTGTTTTCCTTTTTGTTCTGTCTCTAATAAACCTTAGACTGCTAGGGCTTTTACTCGTAATACAGACACTGTTAGATTTATTAATTCAATAAGCTTAAGTACTATACCTGAATGGTGGAGAAGAATAATTTAGGTCACAATTAAGGAACACAAGTGAATATTAAGCCTTCAACAGTACTTTATGCGGCGAACTTTTGAAATATTTAACGTTGATTAAAACAAACAGGTAATGATTAAGGTGACTCCAACTGCTTTGTTCCTCAAGTCTCGGTGGAAAATAGCTGTGGCTGTTGCAAAGCGGTTTAATTTATCTCAAATACTCAAAAAGTGGAAGATTTACGGTTATCTTTCCAACGGATTTGATAATCTTGCGCCGCAATTGCCGAATTTAGGAATTTCAATCTCAAAATTCTATTGCTTTTACTTTAAGTAGACGCTGCTACCAGTTACCACTGCGGAATTGCTGAAAAGATTGCTAGCAATTTCTAACTCGGAACAGTTGGCATTACCCTTCTTGCATAAAGCTTGCTTTGGTTTTCGATCAGTTCCAATAGAGATGTTTGGTGCAGGAACAGAAACCGTAACCTCCAGGAAAGCGGAAATTTGCACAATTAAAATTACTGCTTTCTCCTTTTTTAGCCCACGGCTCTCTTTAGTCACTTCAAAGCTGAATAGGCGGATGGGGCGGCTTACTGTGGAATTAATGAAACTTAGACTTAGTGCAGAATAGATGGACCTCTCAGCGAGGGCATTAGGATCAGGGACCTTGGGGTCTCAGGGGAGGGGCCAGGACGGCGCAATATACGGAGACTAGTGTCATAAAAATATAAGGGCAGAGCCGACCGCCACATTTTCATCTTCATCATGCACATTTTCAACAAATGAATGAATTCCGTACAACGCGTAGCCATAGGTCGCGGTCCTTCGATCATGAATTCTAGTCGATCGAGAGACTAATTGCTGCGCAGTGCTAGGCCAGTTACAAGGGCGAGGCTGCAGGCCAGGGCTTCGACTTGTGGAATCTGGACAAGACCTCTTTAATTAGAATTAAATGGTTCTAGAAATGATCATGGGCTTTTTTATTGCAGGTACATGTATAGGGCCTAATGTTGATGGAAATGAATGGGCTAATATGTGCGGTTCTTATTAATTATACTAATTAATCAATTATTCTAGCTATCTCTACCCACATGTGGTGTGCTCACATGAGCTTACAGTGACACTATCGGCTCAATCTATCATCAACTCTAGCTATCAAATGTCTAATCTACATGTAATTCTGAGATTGAGACTTATCACCCCCCGAGAGTCGAAGCGTACGTGTGTTTCGATCGGATCACTCGTGAGTGCGCTGGATGCTGTATGTTATATTCATTGTTACATTTATGTGTACAGTTACATTTTCATGTACACTCTTGCATGAGCTATGTTACAGGGAAAACAGCGCGGGGGGCAGTTGAATGACCTTATATCGAACTGGAACACGCACGTACGAGCGTACATAAATTGTAATGAACTGCATGTCCTATAAACTAAAAACTATATTCTATAATATATCCTTTTATAGGCAGTAAATATGATGGAATCAAAAGATAATACTCAAGATAGCACGAATTATAGTTAAACAGACACGAGTGGCAGCTTTTTAGTAGTGTCGGTGCAGTGTTTGGAGTTTTGATCAGCCCAGCGATAAAATCCTGCTTATCTATCTGTCTGTGTTCCACGTTGATCGTGAAGCACCCGCAGAGATCAAGCAAAACTTATAACAATATATCTATATAGCTCTAGGTATAATAAAGCCTTATATTTGGTGCAACAACTTGCTTTGATTACGCAATCATTCATATTTACACGCGTCCCTGCGCAGAGACAAGATTAGAATAGGCAAACTGCACCTCCAATTTGTTGTCGGAATGTGCAACGGCCTTGCAGAATATCACTTACCAGCAGTTCTGGTCTGCGATTCCCAGCTGTGAAGGGAAATTTCCATTTTTAAACCAGGGGTTTGCACACTTTATTTACCTCACGGTCCAGATTAAATAATCTAGCTTATAATAATCTAAATATTATTCTACATTTAGATTATTAGATTATTAGATTATTAAAATCCTATATTAAATAATCTAGGATGAGAGAAGAAATGAGAGAGGGTGTAAGAGAGAAGAGAGATGTGAGATGAGATTAGAGATGAAAAGAGAGAAGAGATGACAGAGAAGATTAGAGGAGGGGAGAGATGAGAAGAGAAGATGAGAGGAGGGAAGAGATGACAGAGAAGATGAGAGGAGGGAAGAGATGACAGAGAAGCTGAGAGGAGGGAAGAGATGACAAAGAAGATGAGAGGAGGGAAGAGATGACAGAGAAGATTAGAAGAGGGAAGAAATGACAGAGAAGATTAGAGGAGGGAAGAGATGACAGAGAAGATTAGAGGAGGGAAGAGATGACAAAGAAGATGAGAGGAGGGAAGAGATGACAGAGAAGATGAGAGGAGGGAAGAGATGACAGAGAAGATTAGAGGAGGGAAGAGATGACAGAGAAGATGAGAGGAGGGAAGAGATGACAGAGAAGCTGAGAGGAGGGAAGAGATGACAAAGAAGATGAGAGGAGGGAAGAGATGACAGAGAAGATTAGAGGAGGGAAGAGATGACAAAGAAGATGAGAGGAGGGAAGAGATGACAGAGAAGATGAGAGGAGGGAAGAGATGACAGAGAAGATGAGAGGAGGGAAGAGATGAGAAGTGAAGATGAGAGGAGGGAAGAGATGACAGAGAAGATTAGAGGAGGGAAGAGATGACAGAGAAGATGAGAGGAGGGAAGAGATGACAAAGAAGATGAGAGGAGGGAAGAGATGACAGAGAAGATGAGAGGAGGAAAGAGATGACAGAGAAGATGAGAGGAGGGAAGAGATGACAAAGAAGATGAGAGGAGGGAAGAGATGACAGAGAAGATGAGAGGAGGAAAGAGATGACAGAGAAGATGAGAGGAGGGGAGAGATGAGAGAGACGATGAGAGGAGAGGAATTGAGTGGAGAGAAGAGAACCGAGAAGACACAGACCCTGAACAGACCTTGAGCTATTGTGAAGTTTCAAAGAACCCAGGGGCCGCGCAGAGAGTTTTCTGACCCCCAATTGAAACGGAAACTGGAAGACTTTCACTCATGTTGATTGACAGATAAATTTGCAACTGTTATTTCTGTAGATACAGACAGTCAAAAAATTAAACTAAAGTATAAAATATTTAACATTGCTTTATGAATGTTTAATTTACTTTTTTTTTCGGACCAAAATTGTTGTCAGGCAAACCAATTTTTCTCTTGCGTTGCTTTTTCTATCAAAACATTTAATTAAGCATGCAAGGCACCTACCTGTGCCACGCGCACGAATGACAATGGTATGGAGTGACGGCGCCTCAATCCCCGAGGCGACACTGCAGCTACCAGGATGACTAAGTATAATTTGTCTGTTTCTTTTAACAGCATTAGTAGGCATAATGTTAATCGCCACAGAAGGTAACAGTGCGGATTATAAGCCCTTGGGGCGTGACTCACTCCACTGCGACTGCAGGCATGTAGCGGGCCAAATACAAGGCCAGTCTCCGCCAACTTGCATGCGAATTGATTGCGGGTAGCATCGGGTGCGGTTTTGGCCTGTGGGCGCCGATAGTGCGACTGGCCTGGACAATTTCAGCTCCAAATCAGCTCTCGAAGAGAGATTGTAGCGCCAATTTAGCTCTAGAGGAGAGATTGTAGCGCCAATTTAGCTCTAGAGTGGAGATTGTGTAGCGCCAATTTAGCTCTAGAGGGGAGATTGTATAGCGCCAATTTAGCTCTAGAGGGAAGATTGTAGCGCCAATTTAGCTCTAGAGTGGAGATTGTGTAGCGCCAATTTAGCTCTAGAGGGGAGATTGTATAGCGCCAATTTAGCTCTAGAGGGAAGATTGTAGCGCCAATTTAGCTCTAGAGGGGAGATTGTATAGCGCCAATTTAGCTCTAGAGGAGAGATTGTATAGCGTCAATTTAGCTCTAGAGGGGAGATTGTATAGCGCCAATTTAGCTCTAGAGGGGAGATTGTATAGCGCCAATTTAGCTCTAGAGGGGAGATTGTATAGCGCCAATTTAGCTCTAGAGGAAAGATAATAGCGCCAACCTATAGCTCCTCAGAGGAGATTTTAGCGCCAACCTAGCTCCTCAGAAGAGATTTTAGCGCCGGCCTAACTCCTCAGAAGGGGTTTTAGCGCCGGCCTAGTTCCTCAGAAGGGGTTTTAGCGCCGGCCTAGTTCCTCAGAAGAGATTTTAGCGCCAGCCTAGTTCCTCAGAAGAGATTTTAGCGCCAGCCTAGCTCCTCAGAAGAGATTTTAGCGACAGCCTAGCTCCTCAGAAGAGATTTTAGCGACAGCCTAGCTCCTCAGAATAGATTTTAGCGCCAGCCTAGCTCCTCAGAAGAGATTTTAGCGCCAACATGACTCCTCAGAAGATGACCCCCCATTTTTACTAGGAGGACATCTGACCCCCATTCGATCTCCCCCTGGATGTCTGGCCTATTGCCGTCAGGCAATAAACTCTTTTCAATGCCAGTGGGAGCTGCCTGAGTGAGTCTCCAAGTTAACACGTCCATACTGCACATGGTTAATCCACAATTGTTTGCAAAGTAGTCATGCAGAATAATTGCACTGTCCCTCTTCCAGTTCACTTAAAATTGGCAGAGCCACTAACTGCTTCAGAATTACGCAACCCACCGCATGCCAGAACTGCCTGCCCAGGCACAAAAAACGCAACCCATTTTCGTGTTTGACAACGACATGTCAGTCTAAGCAATGGCAGAGGGAGCCTATAGCTATTATTGAACTGAATGAAGCACCAGACTGGCTAACATAATGCAACTGTCATCGCTAGCTGGATCTCGCTGCAGGAAATGCAGCCCTTCGTTCAAGTGCTTGGCTGTCATATCTCTGCTCCAGGAGTTTCCCTGCCTCTCACGATGCCTTCTCTCAGTCTGACTCATCACCAAATCCTGCATTAAATCTTGTACCATTCCTGATTTCATAATTCATGCCCAATAAATTCACACAACAGTTTATCCCGGGTCTTCTCTCTATATGCATCCATAGCTGTCAGGGACGTCGTCATGGATTTTATGGTGGAGGGAGAACAAAGCCGAGAATTCTACATGACTAAATTCCTACATTATCTGGGGAATCGGTGCTGTTAGAGCTCATTTTGGTGCCACAGGAACTCATTTTGGCGCCGCAGGAACTCATTTTGGTGCCACAGGAACTCATTTTGGCGCCGCAGGAACTCATTTTGGTGCCACAGGAACTCATTTTGGCGCCACAGGAACTCATTTTGGCGCCGCAGGAACTCATTTAGCGCCACAGGAACTCATTTTGGTGCCACAGGAACTTATTTTGGCGCCACAGAAACTCATTTTGGCGCCACAGAAACTCGTTTTGGCGCCACCTGAACTCATTTTGGCGCCACAAAAACTCATTTTGGCGTCGCAGGAACTCATTTTAGCGCCACAGGAACTCATTTTGGTGCCACAAAAACTCATTTTGGCGCCACAGTAACTCATTTTGGCGCTACAGGAACTTATTTTGGCGCCACAGAAACTCATTTTGGCGCCACCTGAACTCATTTTGGTGCCACAGGAACTCGTTTTGGCGCCACCTGAACTCATTTTGGCGCCACAAAAACTCATTTTGGCGTCGCAGGAACTCATTTTAGCGCCACAGGAACTCATTTTGGTGCCACAAAAACTCATTTTTGCGCCACAAAAACTCATTTTGGCGCCACAGTAACTCATTTTGGCGCTACAGGAACTTATTTTGGCGCCACCTGAACTCATTTTGGCGCCACAGGAACTCATTTTGGCGCCACAGGAACTCATTTTGGCGCCACAGGAACTCATTTTTGCGCCACAGAAACTCATTTTGGTGCCACAAAAACTCATTTTGGCGTCGCAGGAACTCATTTTAGCGCCACAGGAACTCATTTTGGTGCCACAAAAACTCATTTTGGCGCCACAGTAACTCATTTTGGCGCTACAGGAACTTATTTTGGCGCCACAGAAACTCATTTTGGCGCCACCTGAACTCATTTTGGTGCCACAGGAACTCGTTTTGGCGCCACCTGAACTCATTTTGGCGCCACAAAAACTCATTTTGGCGTCGCAGGAACTCATTTTAGCGCCACAGGAACTCATTTTGGTGCCACAAAAACTCATTTTTGCGCCACAAAAACTCATTTTGGCGCCACAGTAACTCATTTTGGCGCTACAGGAACTTATTTTGGCGCCACCTGAACTCATTTTGGCGCCACAGGAACTCATTTTGGCGCCATATACATGCAGACACTCATTTTGGCACCGCAGACAGACACTCATTTTGGGCGGACTGAAATCAGCTACTGACAAACTTTGCTAAAGCAGTTTTCACTAGGGTGCACAGAAATCCGCATTCAAGGTTTGCGTCACCCGCGTCGACGTCAGGCTGCGCAGCCTGAAATTCATTTTTTTCGTTCGTCGAGCCTCATCTGTCACTGTCAACACAGCCTCTCTGCCTCTCCCTCCCCACGGCAGTCAATATTGGCTGTACAGTTTCTCTGGAAATGTCAAGGGGCAGAGAATAGACAGCCATCTCGATCCATTTTCGTTCAGGGTTTCGAATGCATTGCAAATATGGTAGGTACTGTTGGCATAGGGTTCGCGGGTCTCGCAGCCCGTAGCGACCCGGCCTATCTGGCAGCTGCTCGGTTACGCAATATCGCGACCCACACCCACTCTCCGAATACCCCATCTGCTCTGCTCGCCCTCCGCCCTCACCCAACCCGCCTTTCTCCAACTGTACTCACTGGAGGCAGAGAAGACTGGAGCTGGGCAGAGTTGAAAAAAATCGTCTTCATCGCTTTCTACATTCTCTCGTCCATGGGTCCTGGGTGCTGGGGGTGTTCTACAGTCTAGAGTCCTAGACCTCACTTCCTTCTTTTTCTGTCTGTAAGATCCTCCAATAACGCGCCCAGACCGCTCATAGCTGTCTGTGTCTGCTAATGAACGTGCTCACGAGATACACAACACAGACAAAGGACGACTTAACTTACGCAGGTCTTGTAGGGGCCGAGATAGGAAGGCGGGAAGAGAAGGGGGCTACGCGCGCGTGAGCGGAGCGGCTCCGACTGTGTGACTCACTGCACGGGAACGGCGCAGAGTGAGTGAGAGCCGCAGAGAGAGAGAGAGACAGAACCGATAGGAGAGACGGCCCAGGGAAGGCCGTCTGGCCTACTGTTCAATCAGCCAGCAGCCAACCAAGACCTCACTAACTGGGTGGTCGCGGGCAGCCCCCCTTGCTGAACGAACCCCATGTGGCCTCGGGGCGGCAGGGGTGGGCAAGGTGGCAGTCGGTCGCAGCTTGCATTAGGCAATCACTGTGGAAGCCAAGCAAGTTGTTTTCTTCTGCAGAGAAGTGAAGAGGATAAAAAAGCAGGTCTTGAACACAATTCAACAGCAAAGTGAAGATAATCAGGACCAGGAGCTGAGAGATCACTCTCGCCTCTCGCATACCTAGCCGCAACAGCCAGACTTCCTCAGGCGAGGAACCAGTGGAGCTTAAGTGAACAATGAGTCTCTCTCCTGGCTGTGAAAATCTTTGCACAGGGAGCCCAAATTTCGGACAATTTCTAATGCAAACTGCGCAGCAAATTTTTTTGCGTTAATTAAATTAGCTAAATTAGTTCTACACCTGCAAAGAAAAGGAAGCCAAAGCCTGGGCATCAGTGGCTGAGAAATGTCTGCTCAAGACTGTAAAGAAGCAATAGAGGCCTAATCATCTGCATGGCCTGCAAACTCTTGGCCCTGCTGGTGGCGGTGCTGCTCGCCCTGCGCTGTCTCGAGGGCGACTCCGCCGAGCTGCGCGCGGTGGAGGGCGGCAGCGTCCTGCTAGACTGCCGGATTCCATCGTCAACAGGAACGCCACGTTCAGACGCCTCAGCAGTGAAGCAGCTCAGCCTCACCAAGTCAAACAAGCTCGCGTTCGAGCGGCACGGCAATTTCCCGGCCAGCCTTGGCAGCGGCTACTTCCACCGGCTGACAGTCCAGTCTCCGTCATCACGGATGCATCGGTTCAACCTGACTCATCTCCGGGAGAGGGACGACGGCCTGTACTTATGCCGTGTTGAGCTTGAGAATGGTGACAACAGCGTCCAGGAATTTCATCTTCAACTTTGGCTGCTGCCGAAGTTCGAGGCGAATGAATCGGCTGTACTGACCAGGACTCTTCACAGACAGGCTGGCGAATACGTTGTACTTCGGTGCCCGAAGTTCCGCGGCCGGCCCCAGCCGACTGTCTCCTGGCTGGTCAACGAGTGTCCCCTGGCCAACCGAGGCCGGGTTCGCATCGACCGGCACTTGCCGGAACAGTTGCAGGTGTACAACCTCAACGTCAACGATTCTGGCAGGTACGCCTGTCGCATAGAAAACCCTTACGGAGTGAGCGAACTCGACTTCACAGTTCTGGTCGGCGCCGGCGCCGCCTTCATTCACCGGCCGCCGCCGAGTCAAACAACGGCACTCGAAGGCGCCCGACTGGAACTGCCGTGCGGCTTCCACGCTGACCCAGGCCTGCGCGCTAGAGTCGATTGGCAGCGAGCCCAGCCGGGTTCAAAGCTCAAACTCTGGACGTCGCTTCTCTCATCGCCCGATGCGTCCGTCGCCGTAGGCCACCAGA
>NIVC01001350.1:225000-230176 GCA_002269645.1 Macrostomum lignano
GTCGTACTTCGTGTCCGTCCATGATCCTAGCATGCGTACTTTTCCTCCCTCTCTGGTTCCGAATATCATTACCTCTTGCTTTTTGTCGTTCGTTTGTTCTTCGAATCCTGTCATTATTTCTTTCGTCGACTCTAGGCCCGCGCTGAGTTCCTTGCGGTTGCCTAGGATAGTGGTGTCGTCTGCAAATAGAACTGTCCTGATGAGTTCGGTTTTGGTCTCCGAGTTTGGCTGGTTTCTTCGCTGAGGTGGGAGTGAGCTTCCTGGGAGGTATGTCCATTCAATTCCACATATTTGCTCTTTCTCCTTTGCTGTTTGTGTTCTTTTCTCCTCAACTTCCCTGATGCATGCTTGGTGAAAGATATTAAATAGAACTGGGGATGTCGGGCATCCTTCGCGTAGTCCTCTTTCTGGCAACCACGATTCACTGGACTGTTTCTTTCCTTTCACTTTAAACTCCGTGTATTCATGAAGGTCCTTCAATTTGTCAATCACTTTTTCCGGCAGGGCGTACTTCTGTAGTATCCCCCAAAGTACCGGTTTGCTGACTCTGGGGTATGCTTTCCGGAGGTCTAGGAGAAATGCTAGTTGGTCTTCTTCGAGGTTGCAGTCTCCTACGGCGTTTTTCGCCTGGCGGTATTCTGTTATGTCTTCTTGTATACGGATGATTATCTGGGTGCTGTCTGCCGTTGATCGGTTGGCTCTAAAGCCATTCTGATTGTCGTCAAGCGCCCCGACTCGTTCTGCCCAGTCCCGTAACCTTGAGGCGATGATTCTTGCCAATATGCGACTTAGCATCGGCAGGAGGCACACTCCTCGGTAATTGTTAAGGTCGGTCCTGTCCCCTTTCTTAAAGAGTGGTATGATAAGGCCTACCTTCTCACTGGCTTCCCAGTGCCACGCTCGGTGTTCGTATAGATATCGGATTCTTTCCGGACAGCTTCTCTAACTTCTTCGGGCCCTTCCTTAAGGTAGCGCAGGCGTACTTCGTCCTCTCCGGGCTTTTGTCCCTCATTTCTTTGATTGCTCTATCGATCTCCGCGTCGCTCGGTGTGTCGCTGAGTTCTTTGTATTCTTCCTTGCTAATGGTTTTACTTCCCGCTGGGGTTTTGAGGTTTCTAATGAGCTCTGCGATCTTCTCCGGTTCGTTCTCCATTCTTGTTTTCTGTATGTTTTCTAGGTGTTCCTTGAATTCTTGTTCGTCGATATTCGTGCCTCTTTCACTATTGTTGAAGGCCGTGCCTCTTTTGTCTAGGAGTCGGAGTTTGTCGTATACCAACGCTATTTGTCCTTTGTCTGCTGCGTTTCTACATTCGTCGGCCAGTTGATCCCACCACTGTTCTTCCCACTCACTCACCGTGTTTTTTTGGGTTTTTCGTGTTTTTCTCAGCGCCTCTTCTGCTCTCTTCGTCTGCTCGCTTCTCGGGCCGTGGGTTTCCCTGGCCCTGTTCCTCTGTTGGAGTCTTACAGCCAATTCTTCATGCAGCCTCTTTAGGTCGTTTTCGTGGGATGACATCCACGGATTTGTTTGTCGGTTCGCTGGTCCGCAAATCGACTTTGCACTCTCCACGATTATTCTTTGCACTTCTGTCCATGGTGCTTGTTCTCTTTCCTCCTTGTTCTCCTTCCACGTTTGCATTCTTCTTTCCACCTCTTTTTTGAATTTCGTTGCGTTCTCTTCGTCATAGAGCTTCTTCCAGTTGATGCCTTGATTACTTCTCCTGTACAGTCTTTTTGCGTTCGGTCTTTTTCCTGTGTCGGCTACGCCCCTGATTATTAATGTCTTTGGGATGTGGTCGGACAGTGCACAGCCGTTGTGATTTTTTATTGATTTTATGATTTTATTACGGTCCTCTGCTCTTGTCGCGAATCCATCAATTTCGTACCATCTTCCGTTACTTGGGTTCTGCCATGTCCCTCGTCGTTTTTGGTGGTAGAACGAGTTTACCCATGCGAGGTCGTTGGATGTCAACCAGTTCACTAGGTCTTCTCCCTGCTTATTTGTTGTCTCCAAGCCAAATTTCCCTCTGTTTGATGTTGGTTTTTCTGAGTTTTTGCCAATCTGAGCATTGAAATCTCCTCCTATAATCAGTGGTCTTGGTGTCTTATCCACATGGATGTACCGTTCAATCTCATGTCGGAGTGCAGCCAGCTCTGTTTCGTATTGTTGACTGCCCATGACCGGACTATAGATGCTGATGATTGATAACTTGTAGATTTCAAGCATAACCGCTCTCTCGCACCTCGTTACCTTTGCTCCGCTCTCTCTCCAGATGGGTGTGCCATTCGTCATTGAGTACAATTCCCGCTTTCCTGCTGTGAATCAGGTGGACATTCTTTCCTTTTTGGTGGTAGCTTCTTATTCCATCGTCTGGTGCTCTAAGTTCTGAGATTAGAGTGATTTGCCAGTTCTCTGTCATTATTTTCTTCGTTATCTCTCCGAAGCGTCTGTCCAGGATGTTAGCTCTCTGCACGTTCCATGTTGTGATTCGAGTCTCCTCTTCAAGTCTCTTCTGTCTGCGGTTCTTCTCGTTTTGCTTCCTTCTTGTCCTTCTTTCTTTCCGTCTTTCATTTCTCCTCTTCTTCCATTCACTTGTCTTTTTTTTTGGTTTGCGCTCGTTTTTATTCGTTTTTGTTTGTTTTTTAGGTGCTTCCTGTGCTCTCGGTCCCGGATTCTTTTCAATAGTTCTTTAGTCTTATTCTTATTATTTCTGCAAGGTGTCTCTTCTTCTTCTTGATGTTGGTCCTGCTTGTTCTCTTTCTCTTCTCATCCCCGTCTCGACTGTGGTTGGCCTGGTGTTGTGCGGCAGCTAGGTCGGCCATGGCTACCTGCCGTTGCTGAAAAGGGCCGGTTGCACAGTTCCGACTTGCGTCGTGGGCTGGGCTCCGTGCCGGATTCCCTCTGTGTCTTCTTTGCCAGGATGCGTGACCGCATCCTGTCCGCTTGTCACCTCGGGAAGGTGAGACACAATCGGCGCCAGCCTCATCAGCATCGTCCTCGGCATCGTCTGCGTCCTGGCCGGCGCCGCAACGACAGCAGCGCCGTGTCGGCAACCATCGGCGACAGCGGCGCCTCAGTTGGCGCCAAAGCCGCAACCTACCTGGGTGTGGCGCTATTGATTCTCGGCGCACTGCTCATGCTCGTCTTCGGACTGCACTTCCGGCTGGTGAAGCGACAGCTCGACCGTGACGCCTGCTGCGCTGCGCTCGGCTGGGCATCGGCCGGCAGCAGCAGGTACTCCGCCCTGCCCGATCTGCCCGCGCGGCCCGCCATCGCCGCCCTGACAGCTGCACCAGCGGGCTCCGACGGCTGCACCAACCCGGCTTTCGTCGGCGTCTCAACTAGCGAGTACCCGGACGTCGCGGACTCGAGGCCTCCGGCCGGCTCCGGAGAGTCTTTCTCGTCGGCGTCCACAAGCGGCATTGGCAGCTGCAGTCCAGCGAGCAGCAGCAGTGGTGGCAGCCTTGCCGAACCGTGGTACAGCTCTCGCCGTGAACAACTGCAGCAGCACGAACGGCATGCAGCACCAGCCAGCCCCACCAGCCCAGCACCAGCAGCACCGAGCAGCACCAGCAGCACCAGCAGCACCAGCAGCACCAGCAGCACCAGCAGCACCACCAGCACCAGCAGCACCAGCAGCACCAGCAGCACCAGCAGCACCAGCAGCACCAGCAGCACCAGCAGCACCACAGCAGCACCAGCAGCAGCGCACCAGCAGCACAGCAGCAGTACCTGCAGCAGCACCAGAAGCACCAGCAGCACCAGCAGCACCAGCAGCACCAGCAGCCACCAGCAGCACCAGCAGCACCAGCAGCACCAGCAGCACCAGCAGCACCAGCAGCACCAGCAGCACCAGCAGCACAAGCAGCACCAGCAGCACCAGCAGCCTCAGCCTCTTCCGGCACCACAGCACAGGTCAAAGTTTGCTGCCTATGGATACAGATCTTCACAGATATAATGGAGTCTTACTCTTGGACGTCCAGATCGTGATGCTATAAGCTTTCTCATTGTGCTGCGACCTTTCTGATGCGTTCTTAGAGCAGTGCTGCTGTGCTGACTCAATTGACAGCTATTTTCTAATTGAGTCAATGACCCACTGACCGAATAATTGTAGACTCAAGCGTGCTTGATCAATATATATCAACAGTATGATGAACATTGAGTCACGATCAACGACCAACCAATCCATTCTCATCTGAGTCCCTTGACCCCAATCCCATTGTGAGTCCCATGACCCCAATCCCGTTGTGAGTCCCATGACCCCAGTCCCGTTGTGAGTCCCATGACCCCAATCCCGTTGTGAGTCCCATGACCCCAGTCCCGTTGTGAGTCCCATGACCCCAATCCCGTTGTGAGTCCCATGACCCCAATCCCGTTGTGAGTCCCATGACCCCAATCCCGTTGTGAGTCCCATGACCCCAGTCCCGTTGTGAGTCCCATGACCCCAATCCCGTTGTGAGTCCCATGACCCCAATCCCGTTGTGAGTCCCATGACCCCAGTCCCGTTGTGAGTCCCATGACCCCAGTCCCAGTCCATGACCCCAATCCCATTGTGAGTCCCATGACCCCAATCCCGTTGTGAGTCCCATGACCCCAATCCCGTTGTGAGTCCCATGACCACAATCCCGTTGTGAGTCCCATGACCCCAGTCCCGTTGTGAGTCCCATGACCCCAGTCCCGTTGTGAGTCCCATGACCCCAATCCCATTGTGAGTCCCATGACCCCAATCCCGTTGTGAGTCCCATGACCCCAATCCCGTTGTGAGTCCCATGACCCCAATCCCGTTGTGAGTCCCATGACCCCAGTCCCGTTGTGAGTCCATGACCCCAATCCCGTTGTGAGTCCCATGACCCAATCCCGTTGTGAGTCCCATGACCCCAGTCCCGTTGTGAGTCCCATGACCCCAATCCCGTTGTGAGTCCCATGACCCCAATCCCGTTGTGAGTCCCATGACCCCAATCCCGTTGTGAGTCCCATGACCAATCCCGTTGTGAGTCCCATGACCCCAATCCCGTTGTGAGTCCCATGACCCCAATCCCGTTGTGAGTCCCATGACCCCAATCCCGTTGTGAGTCCCATGACCCCAATCCCGTTGTGAGTCCCATGACCCCAATCCCGTTGTGAGTCCCATGACCCCAGTCCCGTTGTGAGTCCCATGACCCCAATCCCGTTGTGAGT